>SJOL01007141.1:1601530-1658269 GCA_004794785.1 Opisthorchis felineus
TGCCATTACTTCATTCTCTCCTACTTCTTTTGTGGAATTACACCGCGGAATTGATAATTTTCTAATGCAACACAGGAATGCCGTTCATTCAGTTACTGGGAAGAGCCCCACAATTCGATTTAAGTCTCGCTCGTTACGTAAAAGTCTTGACTAAGCCAAAACGCCTGATGTTACGTTTTTCAAGGGCAATGATTTACGGCCTGCTACAGGAATAATACTTTCATCAAACGGCAAACGTATGGTCACACTTCTCGATTTGGATGATCTCTCTTGTCACCGGAAACACACTGGTCAGGTTGAGTTCAATACCAGAGATGATCTTATTGTATCCGAACAAAACGTTATTTCTGAAGAACATACTACCTGCGGTGAACCTGAATTTTCCAACCCGAGAAGATCCGAAATATTACGATCAAGACCACCACTGAACTATAAACATCCACATGCTCATTCAAGGTGTGGCGGATGTGATGAACATGACTGATGCTCTATTCATTGCTCTATGCATTATTCTCTTGTTTTAATATTCCAAGTGACACACACGTCATTTTGAATACATACGTGCTACCTGTTACACCGTGCCGAATTCTGAATTTCTAGTTCGTTTGGTTATCCTGATATACCTGCTGAACATAATTCTCACAGTCGCACACCCCTGACCAGCCAAAGAACACTCGTTGTCCCTCTACCGAATTTCAGCAGGACTTCCCATCGGGGGCTTGTTTCGGTTGACTTGGATCATGGATGTGTGGGAACACGGGCGCAAAGCCGAGATTGAATGCACATACTGAGGGCGTTTACCGCCGGGTGTTCTAGCAGTGTTCGGATTCTTCACAGTCGTACACAATACGGTGTTTGGTTTGAGATTTTGCACATTAACCGCCTAAGTTGCACCGTAGCCGGAATTAAACTGGTAAGTACACCAGTAAGTGGACAGAACTACTTTGTCGTTAAGATAGGCAGTAGAGGATGTACCTTGGCGCATAGAATTATCCACGGTTGCAAGCAGCATAACACAGATAGTCACAGGATTGCCAGCACCTGTATTAAAAGGGTTTCCGTCGGTGAAATTTGCTTTTTATGAAGAGGTTTCAAGCAATACCCTAAGTTCCTCAGTCATCAAACAGTGATTCATTGTGTGCCTGTTAAACTACCGTCGAAAGTTTACGCCACCATGTTGCACACTAGAGGAGGCAACGTGTTAAGGTAACTCTCGTTCCATAATTCGTACTTCCTAAAATGTTGGAATAAATGATGGGTGACTGACATAGGCAACAATGGTCACCAAGCTTTTCACTTTTCCTAGCCTTTCTACCACAGCGGTGAGCAACTTGGGGAAATGCACGTGCAGCGAGCAAACTCGCCATGACATGTGAGGCAGCCTAGGTTTTCACACTGAAGAGCACAACAAAGTTAAGGCAGTGCATGTCGCTGTACTCTCTTAATTGCCAAGTAACCTGGGATGCGGAGGGAAAACTGGTTTCGACAAATGTCAACAAAGGCAATACCAACGTGCGACACAGGTGTATTGCTCATACCGCGCGTAATTTGTTGCACAAAACGGCTTCTCGGAGGGCTTCTTGACCAAATAAGGATTTTTGTCGTTACGGGTGTGCAGATCGCACAGCTAACTATTCCTCATTGCAGTCAGGAATCGAGATCAAAGACAAATCCGAGCTTTTAGGACACCGTTATTCAATCCGCCCTAAGCAAGCAAAGTGTTCGTTGGCGATAATGCTGGCGGGTAGATCAGCAGGTATAATGTACATGCCCTTCGTGACGTTCGTTTGGCTTTCCCGTACACGTTCAAGCTTACCCTTGTCCACCTATTTTTTGCCTTAAGGTTCAAGTGTGTTACTTCTCAGTCTTACCCAGGTAGACACCGGCAAGTGGTGTACATGTGGCGGATACTTAGATAACAGAACTAATAGGAGTGTTTCTCCCCAGGGACCCAAAACATGTCGACATATATGTGGTTAGTACCCTCAAGGAGGTTAATAGAGATTTCTTTGCATATATGAAGCCATGTTCTGTATACTTCATGCTCGCCTCTGGCGGAAAGCTTTTCATTCGCCTTCTGTTGATGTAGCGGGCAATCGCCTCATCCAAGTGGGGGACATGGATTACAGTGCAGCTAGTGATTTTCACTTTCAACAGAGTTTTGCATTGAACGCGTTATATCTGACTGATGTTTCACACTCCAGTGCCTAGTGCAGGAAAAAGGCTCGCCGATAAGGAACATAACAGCTTTATTGCGAACAAGCGAGTGCGAGAGCGTGAGTGCGAAAATACAACGGCCTCAAGTTACTTTATTGGAGGGACACTGTCTGACAATGGTCTAACGCTGTCTCGCGTTGTCTGGATTTGATACAAGGCAGTCACGCACTGCATAGTGAGGGAGCGTTGTCTGGCTGGTCGGCATCTAGTGGAGTTGAGGGTCTCAGTAGATTTTGGGCATTCAGTGGTTACTTTCACGAACCTAACCTTCCTGATTGAGTGTGAATTTTGTTCTAGTTTTCACAAGTCTGATCTAGTGGTTACCTCCTACTAGTTACATCACAACCACATGTGCACCGGATTATTCCTACGGCCGTCTGCTAGCAAACAGACGAGCATCCGCTGGTGAACAGAACGGTTGCGAGCTACTCAGGCAATACTGAGTGCCTGTGTCAGAATTAAATAGCCTTGATACTCACTGAACCGTTTTAAATCGCGCACGTTAGTCTATTGGTTGTTGAGTGGATGGCTGTCGATCTTTTTGCTGATCTTGGCAATCGGATTGCAAATGTTTTGTCATCGTACGAGGGGATATGATCAATGTGCATTTTAGTGGGTGCTCATTCTTTACCTGCATGCGTTTATGTAGAATGGGAAGCCTATCTGTTACCTCTTAAAGTGATTGGTCGATTGGGTGACAGCGTTTCTCATGAATTTATTGGCCCGTTGTTGACTTTTTTTGCGTTGTGAACTGCGTTCCCTTGCGACGATTGGTTATCCTAATGTCTTCTGTTTTAAGCTGTTTCTTCTTACGCTTAGGTTGGCCCACTTCTCGATTTGCACTGCGTTGTGGTCTGTTCTGATTGTTTTGTTGCATCGCCCTACAGTATCTATTCCGACGGCTGGTTTAATCGCGTCTGCTGGTTGAATTGATACTTCGCGCGACGGAATTGGGTGACGTGGAATCGCCAATATCAGGCCACCATCTAGGTCCCGCCATCAGTCACAATTACAATGGTATGCAATCTGGGATCTTCTGTTTTGTCGTACATCAAAATAATGTTTAGCTCCGCAGATGCCCAGAGGTTCTGAACGGTGATACTACACCTGACGCAAGGCGGTTTGGTAATACTGCTGTTGATGCACGACCTCCCTATTTAAAAAAACGGCATTATCTCCTAAGTAACTGCTGTTTCGTGAGGTCAGACATTGTAGTCAGCCGAAGATGGTTGCGTGAATATTTTACCATGCACCAAGTACTCTTTGAACAATAAAAACGACAGCACACAAACACGGTAAAACTAAAGGTTGTGTAGAGATAAAATGAACCATGATACCTATTTGTTACACTAGGTATAACCAGCCAGGTATAAGTATAACCAGCCATTATTCGACTATCCGGGTGGTTGGAGTATGCGCCTGAAACTCCGCACGTGTTGTCGTCAAATTTAGGCACGCATTTCATGGTTAAATTATGCAGTGTCTCGCATTTAGTCTCCATAAATATAGCACTACATTGATTAGGGTCGATTAAACAAATAAATGTCCCAAAAAATTTGTGCAGTCTGGTCGGACATGCTCTCCATAAAATTCTTGACACTAAACGCTGTGGTTTCAGAAGAACTAACTTTGGTTTGCATCTAATGATCAGCCGTTTCTTCCTAGCTGGGACTCCGGAACAGCCTCACCCATAAAACCTATTTCGTTGCAAAGTTAACTATGGTTATTGGAAACTCAATCGGGATATCTGGTGCCTTTGAACGAAAATTACTAATCCATCGCACTTGCAAAGATTCCAGTAGACTATTCATTAACCAACCAGAATGTAGCATTTTGGTGCCAAAAATTATGCTGACAACAAAGTTGTTCGAAAAATGTTCCTAACTTGGAAGAACAATCGGATAATGCCTGTCCTCCACTCATCCATCCCTACCTGGTGTAAGGCAACTAGGCACAGCGTCAGTCTATAACAGAGATAGAAAATACTGAGCTTCTGTCTTTCTAGTTTAGTCATAACTAAGGTAGAACCGGAACTAACAACTACAATGTCGATATTGATGACAGTAATGGGGAATAATAATAAACAAATTAACAGAGGTGTTAACTAATAAAATTGATTCTTCGGACACGGAATATGCTGAATTCTAAAGATTTCCTGGGTCAGCAGTTAACCTTCGAAACGTCTTGTTGTAACAGTTTCCCCCTCATTACCCCAAAAATCAACACCCCCACCGGCACACTCATCGAACCACGCCATCCCCAGTCTGGGACGATCTGTCAGTCGGAAAAGTCCATCTCTGTCTCTTAAATTGTTACCACAGCCTAGCCCAACCCCTCTGCGACCGGCTAAGTTATCCCACTTCCCACGGACGCGTTTTCGCCAGCTACTCTTCCCTCGGAAGACACCCCAACTCCCACACCATATCCAACAGGCGTCATAGACAGCTTTTCGACCACACACAGAAATCACGTGGCCTGAGAGACGGATCTGATGCTCCCAATCGCCGTTTACCTTCAGACTTTGAAGAATGACTCTGAAGCCAACTACCCCCCCCCACTCATTTCGGTCCTCATTCGACGAGGATCCAAGTATCATCCAGTCACCTCGTTGACTGCATTGACTGTGATACTTGTCCAAAAGCCGACCGCCCATGTCCGGCCACAGGTACCACGTGAGCCTCGTTTTGTTTTTGCCCGCCACCTTCAAACTCTAACGAGCTGATCTTGCGTCAGCTCGATATTTTCCCCAAAAGAAAAAAGCAGTAGTAACTGTGCTTGCATGCCAGTGCTGTTTTAGGGATGACCACGTCTATATAGGATAATGCCCACTGTTTGTGACACCGTCCCTTTGCCGCGCAATTCACAGTACCCACAAATCCCTCCAGTCATACTTTATTCAGGCTGTAGCATCATGATCATGCCTGACGGTATGCTACCCACCAGTTGGGAAAAAATTATTATCATTATTATTAAAACCCATTTTTTAATCTTTCGTTTCCCCGGTCCCTGTTATCCTTCGCCCCAAAATATGCAGGTTTACCTTTTGAGTGTTTGACCAATAATTCTCAAATAGTACACATACACTGCCGTCGGCTTCCGCGGAAACTACCGATGGAGTGGCTCCCAGCTGTATCTTCATCAACTACGTTAGTACCTCCAAAAAATACGGCGACCAAGGTGAATTTGTATCCGACACATGATACTCTTGACCAAAACTTGGATTCCCCTAAAATGGACTTCAGTTGCCCCCCATTGCGGTTTCGATCCTATCCAGAGCCGCGATTACCAGAACGGTGCCAATACTCCCGTTAACCCGCGAGATTCCACGTTGATCAGCGCCCCTCAACCCTGGACACCTTATTTACCAGCAAACGTGGTATGATAAGCGTGGTAGACATTCCTTCACTATTAGAGAAGGGAGACCAGACGGTCCCGGGATCTCCCTTGCTGTTGGTACAACCTCCCTACAGCAATACACCACGCTTCGCTTGACGTTGTGGTAACTACACCCGTAGAAGTAACCACCGGTAATCAGTAAAGCAATCGGTCCTCAAATCCTCTGCTCAAACGACCTGGAAAACCGACTACCGTCCGAAGCATACAGAGGCTTTATCTCAAACTATACTCCGTCTACAAAGCATCCACTGGGAGCACCCACAAGCTACTGAACACACAATAATCTACGTGGGCACGCTATTGCACTACTTTGAAGCTACTCTACACTCCGCTAGGAAGTTCCCCCCCCCCAGTAAAATGGTAAAGAACACTAAACGAAGTACGAATGCTATCTCTTCCACAGGCCCCTCAAAAACTGTTTTCAACACATCTCCGCTGCCAAAGGAAAACTAAATCCTCCCAACTGTCCATAGGGACTCCGGGCGGTTCCCTCAGTATCGCAACGGAATATTCGGTTCAAGCCGTTGCTGATGTCTGAAAAGCTGTTTAGATTCATGCTATGGGCACATATTACTACCTGAAACTTTCATTCCTGAAAACAGATGGCCTGGGAACGATCGCATTTTTCATCAATGAAATAGCCCAACCCCCCTTCTTCAACCGTGGACGATCTTCTGGTCCGGACAACATACATCCAAAACCCGAGTGCGTTTTGTGCAAGCCAATGGAAACTAATGCTAACAGATCCTTGCTCATTGACCCCCTAGCCAGTAAGCTCCGGTATCCAGCTTAGCACGGTTTCCTTCCTTCCCTCTGTCGCCGTACGAAAGTAACCACTTTCCTTCCCGACTTCACCCTATTTTTGAGAGCAATGATTACACTATGCATTTTTCTGATCCCCCAATAGCTTTCGACAGGAACACACGGGAGTTAGAGGTTCACTTTCTGGGCAACTCTCCTACTTTACCTGTAACCAACCCAAATACGCGTTTGTTACTCACCTTCATCTCATCTTATTAAGTCGCCTCGGAGACGACGACAGTCCAGAGGAAAGAGGTCAAGCACCGCTAGACGCTTTTAAAAGCCCACGGTTTCAAGGCGGGCGACGATTTCCGTAGCTGCTCGCTGGACACGCTCAATGAGGGCTACGTCCTTCGTGCGACCAGAGTAGACAACTTGGTTGGCGTATTCATGAAGCGGTCTGACGTAGACCCCATAGAGTATTTGGACGTCTATGCGAGTAGTATGGGAGAAGGTGCGCCTAATCATCCGTAGAACGCCAAATGCGTTTTGGGTCGATTTCCCATGGTGCAGTGAGAAGGACATGTTTGAGGAGAACCAGGTACCTGAATACTTTTTTGGTATTTATCCTCCTAATGTCTTCTTGTCCATTCTCACCGTGCAGGACAAGGACGTTCCCTGAGTCCCCTCAGAATGGTACACACACAATGACGCACGTTTCGTCATTCAGAGGATGCTGACAGCCGTGCATGGTGAGAATGGATCGGAAGACATCACGAAGATAGATACCAGAAAGGATTTGGGTATCTGGCTCTCTTCAAATAGATCCTTCTCAATGCGCCATGAGAAATCGGCCCAAAAGGCATTCCGCGTTCTACGGATGATTAGGCGCATCTTCTCCCGTATTGCTCGCATGGACTTCCAAATACTCTATGGGGCCTATGTCAGACCGCTTCATGAATACGCCAACCAAGTTGTCTACTCAGGGCGCACGAAGGACGTAGCCCTCATTGAGCGTGCCCAGCGAGGTGCTACGAAAATTGTTGCCGGCCTTAAATCCGTGGACCACAAAACGCGTCTCTTGGTGCTTGACCCCTTTCCCCTCGAATACCGTCGACTCCCGGGGGACCTGATTCCTACTTATGCCCTGGTTGAACAAGGTTTGGCTAACAGAGTTTTCACCGTTGACCCAGCAAACACACGGCGGGGACATGGTAAGATTTTCAAGCTCATTAGGCAAAAGGGTTTCTCATTTTGGGTAGTAGCCGCATGGAACAACCTTCCCGCGACGGTCGTCCGCGCTCCTTCTAGAACCTAGTTCAAAGCACTATTAGACACATTTTTATACGAGCCCTCGTGCTGTCAAGCATACTGCCCCATGCTGAGCACTTAAAGAGCAGTGCTATACGCTTTTTCCGCTTGTGCCTTTCAGGTGTACGACAACCGCAGAACGACAAGAACACAACCGACCCGAGAAACTTGGGCAAAAGCCTCGATCCTGTGCATCAATCCGTGAATCCGTGAATCAACCCGTGAAAAACGACCACTGCTTTACAGCGTTTACATCCATTTGGGCGTTGGCGTTGGAACTACAGGTTTCTAAGTCGTCTGTGAAAAGTGAACGAGGATCTGAAAGAGCAAATGGAAGATTGTCGACGTAGACGGGAAACGGAAGTGGTCCCAAAACAGGGCCTTGAGCAACTCCGATGGAGGCCGGCTCCGAAGAGGAGTTCACGGATCCACGGATTAATACACAAGATCGAGGATTTTGCCCAAGTTTCCCTGGTCGGTTGTGTTCTTGTCGTTCTGCGGTTGTCGTACACGTGAAAGGTACAAGCGAAAAAAGGGTGTAACACTGCTCTTTAAGTTCTCAGCGCGGGGCAATATGTTTGCCAGCACGAGGACTCGCATAGGAAAGTGTCTAGTAGTGCTTTAAACTGGGTTATAGAAGGAGCGTGGACAACCGTCTGAGGAAGGTTAATCCACGCAGCTACTACACGAAATGAGAAAAAATTTTGTCTAATAAACGTGTTCGCTCTGAGCTTGTCCCCGCCGTGTGTTTGCTGGCTCAGCGGTGAAAATTCTGTTGGCCAAACCTTGTTCAAACGGGGCATAAGTAAGAATTAGGTCTCCTCGGAGGCGGCGACACTCGAGGGGAAAGAGGTCAANGATCCATAGTAGGATCTTCCCTTGAACCCCGTAAGACTAGGGTTTGTGGAGCAGAGGGACGTGTGGGACTCGATCGAATGCCTTTGAGAAGTCGAAAAATATGGTATCCGATATGAGCCATTCGTCCTTAGCTTGGTTAAGCTGCCCATAAATACGAGCATACTCGTCACGCAAGAACGGTTTGGGAGGGTTCCGTGTTGAACGGGGAATATCAAGTTGTTGGTAGTAAGGTGATCTAGGATGGCCCGCTTCAGAATGCGTCCCATCACCTTGCACTGTACGTTGGTGAGGCTAATAGTTCTGTAGCTGCCGAGCGATAGTCAGTCACCAGTTTTGTAGATTGGCGTGACAATCGTTTCCTTCCAAGCGGAGGGAAGGTTGCCTTCGACGAGCAACCGACGAAACGTCAGGTGGAAATGCTTTGCCAGTGTGAGTGACGTTTCCTTCAGGATCCTTGGACGGACCTCTCCTGGCCCCAACGCGCTGAGGGGGGTTGTCTTGTGCAAGAATAAAGCGGATGGGATTTCTCTAGTGAAAGTAGTAAAGCCCAGTTTCTCTTGGCTCCACCTTTCAGACGATTAACCAAAATCAACACTCTTTAGAAAGAAATCTACAAGCCTTTGTCCTCCTACACATATGCAAACCTATCTGGAGATGTTGATCAAGTGATTTGTGTTCCCATGCCAACGACCTTGTGCCTTTTTGAAAGTTACGCTAACGCAATTCGACGCCTGTGGTTGGTTCCGGGAGTGACTGATCCATAGGACATTGACGTCCACTGTATCATTGGGTCTTCCCGTAGGTCTGGCCCAACCTGCATGCTGCAACCGGTCTGTTAGGCACAATGTATCTGCCACTAATGGCCTAGTGTTCAGAGAAGGGTTCCCACGGAAATGAGGGGTAGGCTTCCGGGTCATCTGAAAACGATATCCTTGCGAAGAGGCAGCAGGATCCATTAGACAGAACTCTCATACCATACCTGGGAAGTACGTGGTCCAAAAATTGTCAAGGGTAAAATATTCAAAATGAGGTCATAAGATAACATAATCCGACAGTCTAATGGAACGCACCACTCTAGAAGCGATCGAGAAAAATAGCCAGAACACGGAGAGTCAAACGATGATGTCTGTCATCATGCTGGTCCTCCTAATCCTTGTAGAATCAAAATCAACGGCATTTCAGTATTACGTATGCAACATGTAGAAAATCGCAGCAATGCTGTGTATGGCACGTTCCGCATCATATAAGACTTTCACGGAGCATTGGACGAAAACTGACCGAAGGTGACGTCAGAATGGCGTCCGAATAGCTCCAGGTCTTTGGCCGCTGTAAATCCACATATATTCTCGTGTGCTATATTTTAAGGAAGCGGACGATCAGAAGGAAAGTTGAAGGTCGGTATTTCCAACTTCCATTATTTTCTCCTCTCATCTTCCTTTTCCATCCCCTTTATCTTCTTCCAATTTTTTTGGATTTTTCTCTTCTCCACTTCTCCCAGTAAACTCGCCACCGGTGGCCAAGGGTGTCAAATAGGGGTGGCACGTTGCGGTTGCAACCGGTGGTTAAGTTGGGCCAAAGGTGGCAACCCAAAAACATTTCGTGCAACTTTTTTGGCTTTTTTCCAAAAATTTTCTGAACACATTGCAGCCGGGTGAGACTAACGGTTGCATCCCTAAATTAGCTGACGCATATGTACCGGCTACCTGCCCAGTAAACACGCCACCGTTGGTAGCACCGGTGGCGCCACCGGTGGCGCCACCGGTGGCCATTTGTGGCCAAGGCTGGCCAAAGGTGGCACCCCGAAAAAAATTCCGCCTAACTTTTTCTTGCTTTTTTTCAAAACATTTTCAAAACCCCTTGCAGCCGGACGAAGCTAACGGTTGCAGCCATAAATTTGTTGAGGCATATTCGCCGGCTAAATAACTGCTTCCCAGAGTATTCGATCTGACCACATAACCTCACGGCATCTGAATTATGACGGAACGCCCTAGCTAACTACCAACCGAGTCATGCTTGAGACAGCAGGCTGCATGGTCAAAGGATAACGAGATAAGTGCAGACATATAAGTGTATTAATAATAAT
The DNA here is from genome assembly GCA_004794785.1 of Opisthorchis felineus. NCBI lineage: Eukaryota > Metazoa > Platyhelminthes > Trematoda > Opisthorchiida > Opisthorchiidae > Opisthorchis > Opisthorchis felineus. The sequence continues at coordinate 1,612,137 of SJOL01007141.1, forward strand.
AATAGAATAACATCACTGATTTTTGTCAATCCACTTCAAACTTTCTGTTCTTCCTTTTGCCTTTGACTCTGTTTTCTTTCTTCTGTTGAGTTCCATGCCATGTGTTATCAGGGCACCCGAGGAAAACTCTTCGTGGCTCACGCCATACTCTCCCATATATTGTATCTGTTACCAGCGATGGAATCCCTCCTGGCACCCTCAAGAAGCATGGAATATGTGGGGAAAAGGTCGTTCATCCGACGTACCACTAGAGTTAGTCAACTATTCTACTGCACAACACCGTGCCTAAACTACGTGATACTTGCAAAAAATCTCTTCCAAGAGAAACCGCGGAAACAGTGATTGGCACAGCAGGACATCAGGATGAGGACTTTAATGACAAACGACAAGTCACTGGCGTCTCAAGTTTGAAGAACTCGGAAGCCAAAAGTCATCATCAGATAGACGTATGAAAGTCTATGTCCATCAAGTAGGACAATGCGTAGGAATGAGAAAGGTGCTACTCAGTCTGCGCAACAGCATCGGCCACATCCCCGAGACGTTGTCAAAACAAACCCAATGAACGAACCGTGTTTATGACAAAGGCAGTTTGTCTACGTATGGATGGAACAGAGTCGTATAAAAAATAAAACACGGAGATGCCCAAAATCGAAAATCCAAACAGTGTAGCTGGTGACTTTATCAGGAGGAAAACCTCTGGAGGCGCCGACAAACTTAACAAAAACGGCTAATCATCGGTTGGTAATAATCAATCAGGAAAAACTGTTAAAAATTGGGCATGTTAGTTTTGACTGTTGCATGGAACGGACGTGATTTTGAGGGCAACTGGTGACTACTTGCCCGTTTGCGCCTACTGATGTTTATTTTTTACACATATCAAAGCCTGTGCAAACCCTTTCTGAATGTATCAGGCTGCTTCCCTGTACACAGTGCGGCGTATTTGGCTGAACAGCACATTCTTTCCTCTGACCTTTTGAAACTAGCTTGATAAGCCACGGCTGTACCTGACGATAGACCGAGATTTGAGCGCGCATTAAAGGCCTGGTAGTCCACAGTTTGAACCTGATCCTGGCTTCTCAAATGTATATGCTTTTTCTTGGGTAATTTAGGGGCTGTCTTCTTTGAACGAATCTGCAGTCAGGTGCCAAAAACGTAGAACAGATCAAATACATTTTTAATCATTCAGTAGCGTTCCCAACGCTTCGGGGCTGATCCGGGAGAAGCGGCTGCAGGTCCAGAACGTGACACAGGAAACATATCAAAGATGAACTCTGAACAAATAATGACCATCAGGTGGTTACAAGAGAGCTTTCGATTATATTCCACTTAGAATGCTCTCCGAAAAACGGAAGCGGGAAGGAAATACCATGGCAATGTTCCTGGACTTGGGCCAAGAGAATGGGCGACGGAAGAGAACCAAAATGCCACAACAGCACAAAAGCTGCAACAATGCAAAAGCAGCTCGAAATAGTTCAACGTTTAAGGCGCGAAATCACTCACCAAATGGCCGTGGTTGAACAGGTCTTGACTGCTCTTGTCTAGGCCTTGACAACATGACAGTATATCAGCTCTCGTGCCTCCTCCGGTTTGCGTGGCAGTTAGGCACCGAAAATGTGTCGCAGCTTAAAGAGTATTATTTTTATTATTAAATTATAGCCAGTAAGCCGATGGCAAAAGTCAGCAGTGCATAAGATTGCCGCGAATTAATGCTGATCAGCGTTAACTGTACAAGACTCGCGAACAGGCAGAATGAATGGCAGGCATGCGCAGTTGACACTATGACTGTAAAACGCACAGCTGGTATGGATAAATGTTCCAGCAAATTAAATGTTATTGAAATGGGTGACAGAACAAATACTGCTGCATTTTTGCGAACCACGAAGGAAAAATTTCGGAGCAACGCCATGCGCTCCTGAACTTAGAGTTAAAGCGCTCCGAGGTGTCGGAAACAGTGCGAAATATGTCGGGAGGGGAATCATAATACTGAAATTGCAGGCTTTGCCTCATAGTGAAGTAGATGTCTAACGGTCTGCTTTCGGCATTCTGGCATTCCAGGGATTAAGACTCCATGCGATCTGCCTGGATTTGGACGTGAAGCCCGTCCAGACGTTTGGAGAAATGTAGAGGCACGTTCATTGGGACCGAAAAGACAAAATAATCGGTCAACCGTAACACCGTTTTGTTGTCTAGCTGCCATGTCATACGAAGAATTCACGAGAGCTGAGAAACTGCTGAATTTCTCAAGCCTAGGCAGAAACAGGGATGTGCCTGACAGATCTAACCAAGATATACCTAACAAAGAGGGCGAGAATACCACATAAATATCTGAAACTTAGAAGGAAAAGAAAAGAGCAGCGGCTATCCAAGAGGAGCAAATGTCTGAACAGCTGAAACAAATACAAAGCGGTTGACACTGCCTACAGGGAAATGAAGGCTGATGAGTGGTGTACATGAATGGGAGGATGCGCTGAGAAGAAAATATGTATACGTCGACTGCAGAAGGAATGACAAATACTAACTTCCGCCGCCAACGAACATAAAGGCTGAAGCCAACGCTAGTGGTCAGAAATAAGCTGACCTATTTGCACAATATTCCGCTGCGATATATCCTAACTCAGAACAGTAGACAAATAATTCATCAATGGGAGTTCCATAGGAGGGTTAGCTGTGTGAGATAGGCTAAAATCCACGAAATTAAGACAAGTACTATGAAATCCTCACAGCGGTGCAGCCTCAGGGCCCATTTGCTCAGAGGGATATCCCCCATTGTTTCAATATCTCTGACATATACATAAACGACCATTAAAGGCAGAGGGCAGCCCCAAGACTGTGGTATGGGAATAATCAGGCAAAATCCAGCTCCTAACTCTATGGATCCGGTCATTTACAGGCCCGTACACTCAAAGTCTGTCCACATAAGTCAATACTATTGTCAGAAAAGCATTGGATACATTTTTTACATAAAAGAAGGAAACCAACTCAACCGGAGTTTTTGAAAAAGGGGTTTTACCTAAAAACCTGCTGAGTTCCATAAAATATCGGAGTGAGATGACACGACGTCGCAATGTGCTCCACTTAGTGTATACCACTATCGGCACAGCCTTCAAACGGGTTGGTTGCACCACGCTGCTACACTTATTTCAAAAGGGCGGAATCCGTGGATATCCGCGTAGGTGACGACGGAGCTGAATAGTGCGAGACAACTGTGCTTTTTGAGCAAAAACAAGCCACTAGTAGGTTACTATTAAGGGCTACTTCTGCAGGCAGACTGTTTACGGTATATATGGGCACGTTATCTGATCACCTCTGCTCCATCCACTTGTTATTCAAGGAACGACGCAAAGCTACGAAGAACTCTGGATTCAACTAAAGATGGGCTGGAACCATGGTGCGATATAAACGACCAGTCGCGAGGACTTAAACCATTTGTTAATACTAAGCAAATGGTGCCCGCGTTTGTGAACTGAGTGCATTACAACTACGAACCGCAGCGTCGGTGAGGATGAAATGCTTATGCGTTTTGATCGCAGAATTCACCCATACATTGAGTTATCGGGAACAAAGTGTAAAAAATGTTCTGATAAGTCATTAATCGGCAGGCTGCAGTCTAGGTTCTTAGTGTTTGCTTCAAAATAATCTACAAACGCTGGACAAACCTGCGCGCCTTGTCCTCTGGGGGCAATATTCTTCCCCTGGAAGCCTAAATTGCCTCACAGCTCTTTGCCATGTTCACTGAATGAATCATTGGTTGTGGCGATTCTGCCTTCTTTCACGTAGAAGGAGCGAAATGTTTCTGTGGATGGCCATGCGGACTGAATTTGATCTTCGAGTTCGGATCTTTTTGGCAGCAGTCTTTATCCTACTATGTACACTACTAAAAATAGATCGTTCATCTGTAACATTCTTCCGATGCCCAGCTGCCGTGCCACCAGAAGAAGGCAGGAGGGCTGGGATACTGCCAGGTTGCCCAAGCCTAGACACTACTTGGAAATTTGGTTACCCTCAACTCTTCCGTTGTTCATCTTTGTTCTTTAAATCACTCGGAATGAAGAGTTTCAGAAATATCCAACTCAGACTTCACAACGCTTCTACTCTCTTTTGATCTTAATGGTCAGTCTGTAGAAAAGCTTGCTGTCCAAATTTGTGGCAGCACTTTTGTTCAGGAGGGATATTATGATACGCGGAGAAGTGAGCCAATATCCGTGCATAGTACATATAGTTCGTTAACCCTTTACATCTAGATGCGGTGCGACCGCGATTAGCAAATTTAAAGAGATCATTTTTTCAGAGATTTGTTTGTCAGATGACGTCATAACTGACAAAGCACAACAGTTGCCTAAGTCTAAGCCACAATTTTGATGTCGCGGTAGATGACGCGGTAAGTAATTCACATATGAAAAGGGAAGAGCCAATTATTTGGAGTACATTTTATGTTGTGCTGTGACAACACAAACTGGCCATGTACAAAACCATTTTCAGCAAGCTGGAAGTCCCTAACTACCCGACACGCACAAGGGTCCAAAGCCGGGGCATGCGATGCGTTCGGTTCCTAAAGCCTATGTCGTAGCCTCGGAAGTTTGCACTTCTTATGATCGACAGCACGGTTTTCCACTTTTTTTACATATGCATGTCCACCTTTCGCCTTCTATAGTGACGTGGTAGCATAGGTAGACTCAAGTGTATGCGAATGCTGAAGGGAGTCACCGGAGTTTTTTCACGTTTCATGACGATTCGCTTTGTGTGGTTTGCCGCGCCAACTTTGGGGTCCTATATAGACGATCAGCATGGTATTTGACCTCTGAGTCTTGGTCCGAACGAATGTCCTAAAAATCCCCTTCCCCAACTGCGGCACTGTAACGGTACTGGCAACCCGACCACTACATTCACACGCACAATGCAGCTGATTATCTACCTTAAGAGTTTATAAGAAGGGTGTTTGACGTCATGGAATATGTTTAATGACCATAATACCTCTCCGCTCCAGGAAAACGTAAAGTAATTCCTTCCATCTCCTTGGAAACGTATACCCATTGTCTATCATTGAAACATGATTTTGGGACCTCTGTAAATGTCAGGCACGCTCATGCTAGCCAAGTTTTTTGCATGGGCTTCTTCTGCACGAGCAATCATATACCCAAAGTGGTAATATGTCGTTTCTTGTGATAAGGAGAATCATTGGTAATGTGGAGCTTCATAGTTTTGCAAGGGACGAAAGTTGGCGGAATCGCTTATTAGGAGAATGCCAACTAAACACTTACAGACTATTGGACAAGATAGTCAAACTCTCATTTGAACGTTGTTTTTAAAAACTGAATATCCGTCTTAGAGAAATACACTCATTTGCAAACAAATTTGGTTTTGCAAGAGACTCACCTGAAACCCAGATGAATCTCTCGTTTATGATGTTTCCGTCTTCTTCTTGAATGCGTCTTCTTGAACTCACCTGGATATTCATTGACTATCAAGCAATTGCAAACGAAAACTGCAAATTAGTTCCACAAATTCCGTAATAAATCCCACCTTCCATTAGATCAAGGCGGAGTTACAAGAACACACATACTACTCGCATGCCTCATCAGTAGTATCCGCCGTTACGCCGGTGGAATAAGTCGCGGTCTTCTGATTTGCGGTAGGACAAAGAGTACATTGGAGATTTTTCAGTAAAAATGCTAACTTAGTATGGATCATAGGTCCACTGACGGTCAATCTGGTATTACGGTATAATATTTGGCAATGTTTTGGAATATAGGTAGCTCGGGTGCGCTGCTTGGTTGTTGGTCTGTTCGCCGAGCCTGGCAGTTGGATTGCAAACGTTTCATTACCAATCGAGGTGAAATCGTCAGCGCAGGGTTGAGTTGAGACCCACTTAACCCCGCACTGACGATGTCACCTCGATTGGTGATGAAACGTTTGCAATCCAACTGCCAAGCTCGGCGAACAGGTATAATATTTGTCTGAATTGTATGTTAAGGGACAATTAAGATGACACTATTTCAAGCCTTGAAGCAGCGTTTAGGCGCCTCACAATAATAAACTTCCTGTAGCCTAAAAACCATACAAAAACGAGGGAAGGCCTTATTAGAGTAGAGATTAATCGGCATGGTAGAGGCTTGATGCGAAGTAGCCCTAGGTCCCCAGAAAAACTCCTCAAAGGTAAGGTGCTCGCACATTTGTCCACTTGCGATGAAACCAAAGAAAACCAACGATTTGATCCGATGTCGAACGTACATGCTTATCGGTCATAAAACTTTGTCGTTGGCTGTAGGAAGCTGAGCTCCTGGTCAGAGTGAGCAGAAAAGGCGTCTTCTGCCCGTCTGACATTTAAAGCTCGTGTCCCTACTTCTGTCAGAACGCATAATAACCTCATTGTGACTCCTTAGAGCTTTGGCTTTACCCTGGGTATGGCCTATTACGATAAACACACCCGTCTGCTCTGAAGCAAACTCTCCCAACTTTTGAACTAGGACGTTTTCTGCACTTTGTTCAAATTTCCTCTAAATATATTTAATCTGCTACTCCTTTAATTTTGTAAAAGGAGACACTAATATTTTTTCCAACTAATGCATTTACTTTCCCAACCAGAACACATATACGGACCCAGTTCCTTTAATAGGCTGAAGATGGTCGTTCATATAGTTCCTGATCTGCTTGGTGGACTGAAGAATCCTTATATTTTTTGTAGCAAGGACTATTGTTTGAACTATACGGTTGTCAAATAGGTCTGGCCAAACTGAGCTGTCAGCACAAGAAAGAAAACAATTCACTTAATAAGAAACGTTTCTGAGACGTCCCTCCTAGGCAAAGTCCTCCAATTCAGGACTTACTGCTCTAAACGAAGGTGATCTACAGGAAAAGTACTTGTCATTGTGTTAAGAGGTTTCAGACCTTCGTTTATGATTGCAACTCACATTATTTGTAGATAAAACGGAAGGCTTTCTAGTTGCTTGTATAATTCATTCAGAATGGATAATTCGACAGAATTTGTTTTGATTGAAAGGATTTCTCGCAGCAGTTTAGCGATACCCGAATCAAAAGTGATTAGAAAACAAAGGGACACGCCGTGGTAGTCTAACAGAATCCGAATCAATGTTCTGATATTCGGTGTGGAGAGGGTACTTTTCTGGAAAGAACTCTTTCAGAATAAAGGCTTCCTTGAAGTGAATAGTGGTGGCAGAAAAACACAACGACAATTGCAGGGTATTTTAATAACCCAACCCTTCTATCACGGCGGATGGCTTTAGTCCAGAGTTGTTAAAGAAACTTTGCAACTGTCGCTGCCTATTTTTCACTACTAATGAGCCCAAATAGATCTCACACACGGCGCACAATTTATTCAACGTCGTTCTCACCGCATATGGTGCAGATGGTCTATAAGACCTCTAAGGTTTGACATGTACGATTTGCCGTTGCCTGAGAAAAAAATTTGCAACCAAATGGATGCTACGCGTATCAATCAGACCAATTCCGCGATATTTATCAGAGGCCAGCGCGTCAACATTGGTGATGATTGGTGGTAAGTTAAGTGTCTGAATCTTGCGAAGGATATGTCAATTTCCAGGGTGAACAAATTAGCTTGTGATGTGTTCCGAGAAATGTTACGATATAGGATGTATGTACCCCAGCTGGGGTTCTGTCTTCTCCGGACTATTATGTATTCTTCAGCTATTCGACGATCTTCAGTGAATTTGGCCCACTACAGACGGTTGATAACTCACTGGCCTGGAAGTCGAAAGTCTGAATTTAGCAGCCGCTGGTAGTGTATTACCCACTGCCTCATCCTGTATGGATCATTGGGAACCTCTCATTTGTACGTCGCAATAAACACTGATGAAGCTATAGTTCTTCAGACGCTACTCTATTGAAACAACAACAACAGCACAACCACCAACCCACCGCTACGCACCACTACGCTCCCCAATAACGCACTGATGATGTCACCTCGATTGGTGATGAAACGTTTGCAATCAAATTGCCCAGCTCAGCGAACAAGCCAACGACCATCTACGCTACCTGAGCTACCAACATTTTCCTCTATAGAAAACAACAGATGTGTTTAAACAGCTGAGTTTGAACTGGATTTCATATGATGCCGCGTTTTAAGCTGCACCAGCAGGAACATGTGAAAGTCAGCCGGTTTGGTGAACCGGACTTCTGTTGCATATCCGAATGAAGAAATTGATTCGCTACATATCCGGCCTTCTAAATGTCGTAGAAAGTAGACTAGATGCTCTACTTGTTTGCTAGTTTTATAAAGATAGTGAGTGCTTCCACCGTTTGTTTTGTCGGATCCCACTGGTTTCACCAGTGAATAGACTTGTTACCCTGTAGCCCGTGAGTTACAGCATCTAAATATAGCTGTTAGTTCACCGAGAGGTCACGTTTTGGAGGATATTTCTTTCGCCTGCTAACTAAGTGGAGTTGAATCCCATCTCAAATAAGCGCATGGTCTGACCGACAAGCTTCCATGACCTGTACCTTTGTAGGACTTACAAACATGCATTAATTGGGTCCACTGTGCAGGCACGGGAGTGTGATATATCTTAGAAGTTGTGTTGCCATTATTCGAGTATCCACATGTGAAATGTGGTCAAGTCTGCCAGAAGCATCCGTTCAAAAGATCTGAATTATCTGTGTATCAGAATAACGTAAATAAGTCTCTGAAGGCCACCTGCTACCCGCCTAATGACAATAATGAGTGCATGTTGTGATATTTTGGCTGCTTGTGCCAAGAATACCATGATTATTCCAACAATTTCCTTAGTGCCGAAAATTATAGGTTAAGTCCAAGTCACCTGAGCTGCTGAGTGAGCAAATGACGCCTCAGTAGGAACACCGTTTCATGTGGGGGAGAATCGCTATTGACGTTTAATAAAGATTTGTCACTGACCATTTCCACGTCACCATCCAGTACAATCCAGCAAGCCTTAGCAACTAAAACTTTGTTCCAAAGGAATATTGGCTTAATGTAAGAACTATATTGCATTTTGGTAAGGACAAGCCGTACGTAACCTAATTCGATGAGGATAAATTTGATGTCTAGTTCGTGTAAGCTTCAGGTTGAGAGTACACTTACAAATACAATTGCATAAGTGTATAGTTTCCGATATTGTTATGTTATCCTAGCATAGAAAATGGTCATGAGCTCACGATGGCTCGGTGGTCAAACAGCGAAATTACTAATGGTCTGTACGAGCCCAACCTTTGCATCTCGGCCGCTCCTGTCCAGGCCCGGACAACCCAACAGTATCTCAGCCCTCTTGCTTCCTTCGGGTGGTACGAAATATAGGCCCCAGATGGATGCTACAGCTGTAGGATCATTATCTAATTATGACAGTAAAGGAATTATAGGGAACTTTTGGAGCTTTTTGTTAGTTTCCCTAGGTGCTTTTCCCCGCATTTTGCTTTTCTATCGCAACTCTCATTTCTCAAGTGCGCACATGTCCCACGACTACTTTTATCCATGATCGTTATAAATGAGTAGCGTTCAAGAGGGGCACGTATTCATGGGTTTGAACTTGGCCAGGAATTGTACATTGATCCCCCAGAATTTATCAATTTTTCATCATTCACAGAGTCTGCTAGTCTCTACCAGCGCAAATTTGACACAATCAACGAGTTTTTTATGCGTAGGCATGTTTCCTGCTGCTGCACAACTCAGCACTGATAAGACAATCAGTTCTTCCCATCTGCTGCTGACGAAAAATAGGAAAATCCACTGATAAACAACCATCATATGGATTCATTATTTCCTCATACCAAAAACCGATACTCAAAACGATTCTAATACAAGAAACCCTCTGTCTGCTCAAAGCGCTACACCATACAGAACGAACGCCGCATATCAGAATGAATAACGCTTTATCCTCCTTTATCAACTTATAAATTTATGTCACAGCCTAATGCAGTGTGGTCCTTCCCATGGGCAGACACTTTCGATACCCAGTGAAATCTTTCGATTCTTGGAATTAGCTCTCCAGTATATGCAATCCGCTGCATGCTTTTTGAATCTCCACTTTAGTCTCTTTCGTTCCACTTGCTTCGTATGCCAGCCGATCGACTTCTTCGAAGGGTTCTTTTCGCACAACCATGTGAAGGGTGGAAATGAGCCAGAGGAGGTCAAACAATGACTTGGCAGCAATGTATGGGGGCCATTACCAGCAAACTCAGCTGCGCTATTCACTGCCGTCTTCCTGGATGGGGACCCCGAGATGGACCACATCCATGGTTAGAAACATTGTCAGACATGGTCCAGTCGCGCTCTCAATGGCGCTCGTGTATCAAAGCTATTGCCTTCAACGCATGGCTCCCTTCCCAATTCCCCCACTTGACAATCCACTGACAGTGCTGTATTTACGCACCAATTTATCAGCTCCCGCCTCCAATGCGCAGCTACATACCCCCCCCCTCCCCAAATCATCGGTGAACGAAACTGTGGCAGCTACAACCACTGTTTGACAAGTACGCGGTTCTTACAGCTGATAATGATGATGATGATGATGATTCTTTTGTTCCTATTTTCATTGGCGTTATCACTGGTTTACTGCTCAAAAGCATGGTCCCATGCCTAAAATAATACTACTCATGGCAGTACTAACAACAATAAGAGCGAATATGGTGAACGATGGAGTTGTTATTGATAACGGTGATGATGGTGGTGATGATGATGATGATGATGATGATGATGATGACGATGATGAAAATTATGAGGTGGAGGAGGTGGAGGATGATTTAACGGACACTGGTGCAGACTAGGCTGCCTTCTTGCTCCATTTAAGAATAAAACTGGGAAATTCCTGATTTACTGTTCCAGCTAACAAATCCTCAGGGATGACCGAAGCCCTAAGCCATCCAGACAGGAACGCGAATTTTATCATTCGACTACAAGTGGCTGATTGACAGCGGGATTAACTTACGCTTAGGCAGAATAAAACATTACACTCTTTTCCATCATTGAATACGGTGTTCACCATTTTCTGAATCGAAGGCCAGTGTGTGACGGATTAGTGTGTACACGCCGCCATTCGGATTTGGAGAAAGGCAGTGTCTTTGGATACTCTCCTAATTCATGGAAATGTAAGGGACTGACTGTAAATTTGCTAGTTTTTCGTCACTAACCGTACTAAGCAGACATTCGAACAGTCATTATTATCGTTATTGTCGGTCCAATTATGTGATTAGTTAGAAGGAAGTTCAATCGGATAATGTTAAGCAGCAGAAGCTGCTGTGGATAGACCATGTAGTGCGCACGCCGAACCGTCTTGTACCGACGCTTTCCGTGCCCAATTAAGTGGCGCATGTAGAGTGGTGGTCAACCTGTGACCTGGCAGAGGGTTATGAAATCGCCTACGAAAAGTCTGGGTGTTGTCGGTGCGATTCGACTTCCACGATGCAGTCCACGCAATTCTCAGTGTGCCTAGTTGGAGACACTGCTAGATATGGCTAGATACATGAGTCCGACCTTGGTATGGCTTGCGAATAGTCTGAGCCAATAGTTTATCCGGCGCGTACATTATGCATTCCATAACTTCACTAACCTCTACCTTACTTGGCAGTTGTAATCTGTCAGTAATACACACCCCTCACTTCAGAATTGTCTTTCCTCCTGCCTTCGGACTTAGTCCATCTGGTTTGAACGAGCTAAATTGTTTTCATTCAGGTTCACACACAACCTTACGCAAAATGGCACACAGTCTCCTGTTTTGGACTCCACTGACTTGATGCGACAGGCCTCTCCATACCTTGAACCTCAGCGTAGAAGTAATATCCTTCTGACTATCTGTACGATCTATGAGTTGAACTCACTAAGCATAGAGCATAATAAGTTTTGGATTGTCTAACATTTTCATGGTATTCCCCCTTCTATAAGACTAGTTCCTGGAATGTGCGAAATGCCCCCGAACAAAGTTGGTCATCAATACTCTATTTGGTTGATCGACTAACCTATAGTAGACACCAAAACCTAGCAAAATGACTAGCCTCTCTATCATAAGATTTGGTTTAATTATGATAAACTGTTGATTGAAATTGTGAGTAACACTGCTGATTTACTGCTTGTTCAGGTAATCATCATCGCCACAGAAAATCCTTAATCCTACCAAACAATCAAGCTTGAAGCGTGCAGTGACACACTGCACGGACTGACCGCGTCTCATAAATGCTACTAACATTCCGCAAGCTTCGTAGTAGTTAGGCATTATATAGCTGACAAAAACAGCGTACGTGAAGGAGGGACACTGTGGTCTGAGAAGGTGTATAAATCCCGCATGGGTCGTCGGTTGAACGACAGTGTGGTCCCGGGATTGAGCGTTTCTGTGTGCTACCAAAATGACGCATTAGATACTTAAAAAGACTGGTGGAACTAGTTACCTTGTTTCAAAATGTCTACACGAGCTTGGCACCATACTCCTCCCCTCGTTGTTATCTAGAACCATCCTGTAAACATCAATGGGTTTGCAATATCAAAAGTTACCTCAGCGAATAATGCAGTGTGAGCGTAGTGTTGAGGCTTACGGTGGACGACAAAATTTGGACAACTAAACTTCGACAAATGCACTCATTTGCATATCAATTCATTCTTCACGGGAAACTCACCTGAATCTCTCGTTTATGATATTCGTCAACTGAATGTGCTGCACAAAGACCACTTCATGTTTCATATTCGAGATATCGAAGTCTATTTTCCTAAAGGAGACTACTGACAACAGTTTTCGGCAACCATGTGAGTAGTTTCCTTTATGAAAAAAGTGGACGAATAAACTCGATCAATGAAAACACCTGCGCTGTACTCCCAACCGGTAAATATGATGAATGCAATCCACAACTCAGCTAGCTGTTGAGAAAATACAATAAAATATGCTTTCTGTACACTCATTTATTTACCAAAAGTGCAACTAACTGACGGCGTATGTGTGTTCCAGAAATAACAGCTTGAAATTGTTGATCAAACTGTCACGTGCTGATCTCTTTACATCCATCTAATGAATCTCACTAAAACTGATGTTTTCAACAAATGATGACACCTTCAGCACACAGAGATGCTACACAGCATGCTTTTTGGACATATTCTGTGGAGGCATAACTGCAGATACTATTCGAAACGCCCAGAAAAAAACTACGGGATTGATATATTCTCTCGAATGGATAGCAAAATCTAACGATATCTCGTTTGACAAAAGTCCTCAGTGAACAGATGGACCGCAGTTTGCTTTCTCAATCATGCGCTCCTTAGTATAACGAGAAGAGAGAACTTCTGGTTAGAGTCATTGTAAACGAGCGCCAACCACTTAATGAAAACGAGATCAGGAATGCTATGAAGAATCTCAACCAGTGCGCTGTACGCACCAAAGATGGAGCACACAATCGACTCGCAACGAAACATTGGCATGCCACCCCAGCTACCAGTATTAAGACAGGTTGTCATTTGCTGATGTACTTGGGATTTGTTATTGATTCTTTTCTTCTATTCTTATTGTGTACAGCGGCTATTCCCAAATTTGTGATCGTGGAAGTGTTGCTTTCAAATTTAACTCGGGGTTGCCAACCAGTTTCATACAAACTTCTGGACAAACAACGTCGCAAACAACGTCTGCACTCTAACGTCGCATGTTCTAGCTAGTATGCGTCAGAAATTTTAGGTTGCCAAAGGGACAGCCTCAGTTAAAAGACCTGTGCGTAGGCGTTCGTCATGTAAGGTGAGGTCGGTGAAGCCAAGTAAACAGTTGGTGGCCTGCATATTTGAACCTGGTTACGATTTTGCCGTCACTAGTGTGGATAATTTCCGTCCCATTCTTGTACGTGACGGACGACAGTCGAAGAAGCTATACGGATGTATCTTCTCGTGCACTTTGCATTAAGGTAACTCATTCCTTTTCGACTGACCCCACCCTATAGCAGTCACCGCAAAAGAGTATGGCAGCGTCAGATACGATCTATCCGCCGAGTGCTGAGTGCGGCCTCTCGCGAGCAAGTGTTGACTGACGAATATTTGTCTGCTTTCCTCACTGAGGTGGAGCGTATTTTAAATAACTGCCCACTGGCAACTGTCTACGATGATCCGGACTCAGTAGAATCGCTGACCACAAGTCACTTGTGATTATTGCGTGGACAGCTTCATTTGCCAAGTGATATGACCAATATACGCAATAGATATACCCGATGTTGTAGACATGGGCAAGTGTTGGCTGATACCCTTTTGGCGTCGATGGTTAAAGGTGTACATTCCGCTTCTACATTTACGACACTAGTGGATGCGAAACGGTTGAGATTTTCCAGTTAGAGACTTTGTATTATTCAGCGGCGAAAATCCAAGTCGTGGACATTGGAAGAAAGACATCATAGTGGAGGCCAAGCCCGGAAGCGATGGCCATTTTCGGGAAGTGCTAATAAAGGCTATATCTGGTAAGGCTAGGCGTGATATACGTCACATATGCTTGCTGAAAGGAGTATAAGACAACTATCTGCTCACCCAACCTAGGCGCATGCTCCAGATTAATGGAGGCGTTTGTGTCTAGGGAAATTATACCGTTCGTGTTGATCTCATTCTTGCATGAGGTTGACTGAGTTGGTTGATCCGAGAAAGCAATTCTGGCTCTGGGGGGTAGTTTTGATTCTTCTCTTCTATTCTCTTTGTGTACAACTTGATTCCCCGTTTTGTCGTTTCTGTTTTGTACCTATACTGCATGTATTGTTCTGACCTGAACGTATACCTCTTTCCGACCTTGCTATCGCTCATCTTGTTCAAATCAACACGTGGGTTTTGCTTTCTTGTGGACATCTTGCCTTGAGTCGGTGCAAAATTTGAGATCCCGTTTGGAATTAGCCGTTCCTACACCTGGTTTTAGAAGCAGGCGTAATTCCACGATTCGATTTACTATTGTATTCAAAGTGTCGCATCTGTTGATATTTTCATTTCTTGACAGAGTGACTATTTTTTCCACCCAACCTCGCACTGATGTTGTCTTCTCGAATGATGACGAAATGTCTGTAATCCATTGCCACTTTTGTTCGAAAGCCACCTTATCAACTACTGATATTCCTTCGTACAGGCGCCTTGAAAAATCTCCACTGCAACGTGTGTTTCGGTTATTATTACGGATGATCATAACAATTTTCTGCATTCTAAGTGACTAAATGGCCATACAAGATATCCCAGGGATATGCCATTGTGATTTTATGCACAAAAACCTCATAATTAATTACCTACGCTTTCAGGTCCTCATAGAATCTAAACATGGAAGTGACTGCCTGATTTTTCAACTACCGAACAGTATTTCTCTGGTTCAGTTTTATTTGGTCGTTTGGGTTCTTTATTTGATTTTCTGTGATTAGTTTTTGTGTTTAATGTGTCTACAGGAATGACCAACCGACTGTTACGTTTTCAGATCTCCAAGTTCGCTTTTGCGTTTGTGCTCCTGCTGTGTGCATTGCAAACAGCCTCGCCTCCGCCAAACATGTGTGAACCACCTGCGTGGACATGTTGCCACTGGGAGTTCCAAAAATGTCAGTGTTTACCCTCCAAGGACCTCCTTCCTAAGGACGACCACTACAACTGCTATCAAGTCCAAACATGAATAATCCTTGATCGTGATAACTGAATTTTTTTTTGCTACGATATTAGGCAGAATAATTTCCATCTTCTGACAAAATTCTGTCAAAATTCTAATGAACTTTTTGTCAGGGTTCCCAGAACCCACTTTTACTTAGAGTTAATTATCATTACTCGGCATAAATTGGGGTAAAGTACATGGTCCATGGTGTTTTGACACTTTGTACTGGATAGATATGGAACGAATTTACGCGATATACTACAGCCAGTCCATAAGTTAACTGCTTTACCCATGGTGGAGACAGCTTGAATACTATAGACGAAATGCTAGCGTTTGTCGTTACGCTGTTGTCCGATCACAGACGGCAGGTTACGAAATGTAACTGAACTAAATGATTTTGGCAAACTCGAGCGCATAAAATAACACAAGCTTTTCGCTTGTGACCAATGCACTGTGCAGTTCATCGTTAGTCTTTTTCGTGTGGACTGATGGACTGGTTCGTCACGAGCCATTACGTTTCTGGACCGCGTAAGATATTTGTCTTATTGACAATACAAAGTCTTGGGCGTCGCGGGGTCTAACCAGTATGATCTTTAAACTTATGTCTGTCAACCTTCTGTTCAAGGACTGTGGGTGTAAAAGTCTCAGGTATATTTAACCTGCCTGTCCGTGCGGAACATTAGGTTGAATGACTGGTACGAACAGCGACTTCGGCAGAATGCATCTGCGCCTGAGGGCTGTAGCCACAATACACCAATTAACTTCAGTATATTATTTCTAAAGGAGGTGGTAGGATTTAACCGTAGACTCCACTAAAAAAACAGGGATTTGAATATCGGGAAATAAACAGGTGACTCATTCGATATGAAGAATATCCCAAGCCACAGACTAGGCTTAGCCAGTGGGTTCAGATGTCAATTCTCCAAGTGGTGCACGACTTGATCTACATACAGTTCAACCTTACAGTAGGAAACAAGGGAACTCGTTGGGACAGACCTCTTTTCTTCATTTAAAGAAGGGCGGAACCGGTGTTGGGTTGCCAAAACTCTTTTGCATCCACAATTATTGTTTCTACTTCAATGGCTTCTTCAGAGGGTTAACCGCTACACTTGAAGAAGTTCGTTAATCACGGCGTCTCGGAACCCACTTTGGTTCACCTTCTTGAATCGATACTATGTGGAAATTGCTATCTGTTGAAAAGAACGCAGGCACACGTATTTTCGTAACCAATTATAGTGAAGGGTTTACTGCGGAACCGTAACTGTACGAACGCATCTGTAACGCGCACGTCACACCTCAAGGCAATAAATGTTTCAGGTTTCGAAAAATGCATTTGTTTTTCAAATCATTCAGTGAAACTGTTATATCTGACTGCTGTTCCCGCTCCAGTGCCTGGTCCCGGAAGATGATTAACCGATGAGGAACACAACAGCTTTATTGCGAACAAGCGAGTGCGTGCGAGTGCAACACCTACAGGGAACCTCACGCTATTTGAATTTCACTTTCATCGATCCAGACTGTTGCTGAATTGATTGAATGTTTGATTAGCCCGGATGCTTGCCGGCTTTCTTAATGAAATTTTGGTGGAGTTTTAGGTTCTCCGTAGGTTCCGGGCTTTCTGTGGTTACTTTAAGGAATCTGATCTTCTTGATAGAAACTATTGAGACTATATGTCAAACAGGTAAGAAACTAGCTAGGTATACGCAGGAGACTGAAATTTCATTCCGTTCTGTTATTCGCCCGAGGTTGAGTGCATGTGCAACACAAAATTCCAGTCAGTTTTATGTATCATGATCATTGACAACAACACCAGATGAGAACACTGGTGTTTCACTGCCGTAAAACCTTATCGATTTACTTCAAGAAAGCCTTATAATGGAAGGAAGAAAAGAGATATGGCAAGAAGTGGGACCTACATCTCCAACACTCAGTCAGGTAACCTGGCTAGAAACTGACAGCATGAGTGTTACTGAAATCGGTTAGCAGCCGTATCTTTTACTGTCTCCAGCCAAGCACAAAAGGGCCACTTGAACATTATCGTCAAAGAACAGCAGCAATTAAAGTACGAAGACTTTATATAATGTCCTTTATTCCCATCTTCCACGTTAAATTTTGTCCACCTCTCGGTTTCCGCCACTCAGAATTAGGCAAGCAAATCAGCACTTGTCTCAGTAGGCGGTAACTCGGTAGGGGTAATTTATGGTCCAGCCAGTTTATTTTGCAGTGCTGAGCACACTCATTGAGTGTGTTCCACTAAGACCCCGCCTTCTGATTACGCTATTTCGAATCCTTTGGTTTCAGCCGTTTCCAGATATAGTTCTGAGACATCGGTGGTGAAAAACTGGGAGATGTCTCAGACCCTCCGCCCAAAGTGGCTAAGTTCCGCCGCACACAGTTCAATTACACTAATATCGTTTGTTTTTGAAGAGCATGGTCACAGACAAAACGTAAATGCAAGCGATGGATGTGGAAGTGTCACAGGAGAATATTAGATAAGAAGAGAGAAGCGTCTCATTCGAGGTCATGCCACCAACAGTTCCAGTCAGACAAGATGAATCCCAACGTATGTAAGAATGTTTGGTATGGAAACACGCGTGTAAAGATCAACAACCGAGGAAAGGACACATCTTACCCGTACTAACAAAACATTCGTTTTGCTTGTTTAATAGGACACGGAAAAACTCGATCGGCAAACACGTGATGTTATAAAAAATGGTTCATGTAGTTTTCTTATTGTGGGCACAATCGCATTCTTTCGATTACACCCTGCTGCACACAGTTTTAACGTAAATAATTGAAATTTTATCCAAGTAAATAATAGGATTTTTGGCTCAACAAAGTTTTAAAGTCTAATTTAACATTGGGACAATAAACGGCTAGTTTTGCACCCTGTATCTCATTTCTCTGTTGGCATTTTAACACTGTGTATTCGAAACTGTTATGAGTATTCATTCTATGATATTTAAAACACACAAACTGAACTTCATCCTTATCAGTTACGTTATCCAGAGAACCATTTCCGAACTCGGAGTAATTTAGTAGATAGCCTGAGTACACCATATGGAATGCTTCGACACTGTGCATCGGTATACGAGAATTGGCAGGTTCTATGGAATTAGTGTAAACACAGTTAAACTGCAGACCACATGGCATACTTGATTGAAAATGGTCAAGAAACGAACTTTCCAACTCCCATTTGCCAAGGCACTTATCTTAAAGGACGTTCCTTGTAATGACCAATGCTGAACATAAAGAAATGAGGAAAGCCCACGAACCATTTGGCTGCAGTCGTGGATATTCTCGTGACACCACAAGTTCCGCAGCTGAGCTGAAATTAAGGCAAATAAAACTGCAGTCAGTCAGCTACAGATATCTTCTTTCGACCTGTAAGAAAGGCCTGCATCCAGAAGATACTATTACATTCGGGTTTCACTCTGAATCTCTGCTTATTTTCAAGACAGCTTCCTACTGACACACAACCAACTAACAGGTAAGACAAAAACACTTTTAAACAGACCGAATTAAACCCTGGTAATTACCATCATCACATTCAGAGTGGAGGAAAGTCGCCGACTATTGCGAGCGGTCTGACGTAAGTTAATGTGATTGGTATTGGGCTGCAATTGTGACATTTCTGTGAGTCCAGGTGGCCAAATGAGTCGAAGGCAAGACACATCAGGTGTAAGAATTTATCCCAAATACTTCTGACCGTGTGTAACGAACTATAATTCAGCGTTGCAACTCATAGTTTCAGATTCTACAGAGCAAATTTATCCTTACAAATTACATGCTATACTTGAATGATCAGAATTGGTCATCCGCATCCACAGTGCTCTCTGTTTGTTTGATGTCTTGGTCTAGTGGACAACGTTTTCGAACACACACCGTTTTTTCGCACACAAAACCATTTTCTACACACCGAGTGGCCCCCCACTCATGGTACGCGAATAGGCATTTTCTTAACAACGAAGCATTTATGTACGTTTCTTGCAACCTATGAAGACTGTGTGATCAAAACGCTGTCGTTTATAACTTATGTTGTCCTAGTGCATCGTTCGTATGTTTGATGGCCTGAGGCACTGGTTGGTCCATTCACAGCAGAAGTGTAGCTGCTATCTGCTAAGCATGAACTTAGCGTCAAATTTTATAACTTTGGGTCTCCCTTACGCGTTATTTTGAGTATAAGCATTGTTTTGTCTATTCTGATAATTCCTTCAAAATAATGAGTCCAAAACCTGCAAGATGTTTGCAAAAACTTTGCATATGGATAGCTCTGGTTCAAATCTTACGAGTGTTTAGAAGAACTAGAATTTCTTCGAGATTTTCTGCACGTATTCCCCGTATAACACCAGGCATTTAGCATGTGATCTGCCCGATTATTGCTAGCAGAACTGCCTACAGTCAGTCTTATTGGGGTGGTAGGAGCTGTCGCTTTTACCTTTTGCAAGCACCAAAGTATGACATCGTCTGATATAGTGTACAGTGAAAATAGGATTGAAGAGTTGTTGCCATTTCTTCGACTCTCATCCGCTGTCCATGTAAAACACACACATATAGCCCCGTGACTTGGCAACGAAAGTTGAAAAAATCGGATGAAGACATTCAGAGGGAAGCGGATGGGTAGGCGGAGGTTAGTACCAAAGCGGACAGACGTTCTGAGTAAAGGCATTTCGCGCACATAAAATCGATTATCTCAGTTGTGGTTTTATCCGAACGTATCTAGGAAAACTGGACTGTCTTTTAACGCCTTTTAATAAAACAAAGACAACCTTGGATGAATAGTTGAATATGTATGGAATTGATGGTACTAAGAGGACTGAAAAACAGACTAAAGTATTGACGTACTACACTACTCATATTAGACTAAAGTATTTTTCAATGCTAAAAAGTTGGATACTGGCAATATTACCACACAACTGTCTTTCTATCACATCCGAGCATATGTCAACAAGCGTAGGGCCTAAATGGCTGCCCATAAAGACGCCGTCGATCTGGTAATTCTCGATTTGATGTTTTCAGTATCCAAACCAGTATTTTCTGTACACTGAAGATCGTTCACTGGAAGAGATGTGACGCCTACTGATTCGTATTGGTTGGTCATATAGGCACACAGTGAAATCAACGGTGTGACTTTGTGGCACGTTAATAGAAACTCCTTCAACATTTGTTGAATACGTCTTCTTGGAACCCACTGATATTCCACCCATGATCTGATAAAGTTCAAAAGAATCTTTCAAACAATGGGAGCGTTAAAAATTGTCCGAATAAGATGTAAAACATTTACTACATATCGCACCAATTTGGGATACGAAGACATGTGCTTGTCTACCTTCGGTCTGAGTGGTGAATTGGGTTTGTGAATTTTGGTAATCCCGCATTCTAGGTGTTCGGTCTCTCAGTGGCTTACGCAGATTCGGTGATGGAAGCGTGAAGACGTAAGAGTTGACGATTTCTCGTCATTTGCTTTTCAATGATTGTTGTGCTGTGGTGTGGTATCTAACTTGAACCTTTGTTCACCTAAGAAAATAGATCATATTTTTGATGAATATTTAGCTGAGTTCAGTGCCACAATACCAGATCCTATAGCCGGACAGAGAAATCGGAAGTCTTTCACCTGCCGAAGCTGCTTGATTATAAGGCAGTGGTAGGATGTCCAGGAGCACTTTTGAAGGGTTACAGCAGACAGGAACTGATTTCGTACATTTACAAGTTTTTCCATAAACCATCTTGCTTTATCCTTCAGAAAGACAGCACACAACAATGGGAAGCAAGCTTAGCGGACATGCAAGAGCAGTCGGTTGTTTCAGAGTGCCAAAGGCTGCCAAGTGAACTAAGCTTTAGGGTTTGAAGGACGATTTCGAATTTTATGCTGCTGTGGTGGCTGGGTCAACAGCATATATTGTAGCTAACGGCATTAGGCGGAAGGAAGGCATCAGCATTGGCCTGCTTAGGCTGTATCCAGCAAGTAAGGCCACCCGGCTGATGACGCTATGAGATTATTTGTAACTGTACAGCTCCTGGTTGTACATGGACTGGGATACTGCCAGGGTGCCTAGATCTAGACAGGAGGACGATTAGGGACCTCAACTAAAGTCTTTGGCTCAAAAGTTTGATCGCAAGGCATCGGTGGTTGGGGCCAGACTGTCAGAGAAGTCTACATTTTAAGGAACGATTCTCCACACATTATCTAACCATCGACCTGGAGGACCGGGAGACTGTGTTAGTCAAAACCCTACCCATTGAACAACCTGGTATGAGAGGATCTGTGAGCGTCATACGTACACTCCCAAGTGTAGCTCAGTGTGTTGTGGAGGTTCACAAACCGTCACACCATGTCATGGTTCAGTCCATTCATGACGGCAGACAGTAAGTACAGATGGTTGGTCCTGAAATCTACATGCAGATGGTCACGGCGAGCGTAAACTTTGCAGACTGGTTGTGGGCTTGCAGTGGGATTGTGAAGTTGCTGGTTGGACTTGTTAGAATACTCAAACGTTGAAGAACACAAGGGCAAGGTGATAGCCGGCTTCTCAGCTGGTTGAACTCACATGAAGTCATTTGATAGATTTACACTAGATCTGGCTCTTTATGATCCTTTATGCACATTCAGTTGAAAAATATCGTGAACGAGAGATTCAGTTTAGTCTCTCGTGAAAACCAAATTGATGTGCAAATGGGTGTATGTGTCGAAATTAGTTCAATTTGGGTTCAAGTAGAACATAAGGTTGACGGAAACTGGGGATTGCGCCTACCCGATGAGATCCAAGAAGGGCAAAACCAGTCATGGGCTGTCGAAAAGTTTCAAGCAATCTTATGAGTAGCGTATTACGTCCATACAACATCATAAACTAGAGATTCAGCTGGGTTCCAGGTAACTCGCCCGTCAAAACCAAACTGGTATGCAAATGAGTGAATTTCGCAAAGATAAGTGATGTTCGTTCCGTAGCCTAAACAACCGCATTTGTTCTCGCGATCACAAAGGCGGAGATATTTTATACTCATCGATCATCAATGGTATCGGTGTGCTGAAGATATACTGTTACAGTCGCTTACGAAGGACGCCCCAATGTTGGTGTCGCGCGCACCCTGAATACATGACATTCCCCAAACACCTAATTGGCGATTACTTTCAGTTAACGACCTAGTTATTTATTGGCACTCCACAACAAATCACGGTTATCGAATAATAGCGCGGTTAATTGTGGTTGGCAGATGATGTTTTCCTCTGAGATCACGCTCGTCCCCTTTCAGTTTCACCTACTATTAGGTCTGACAACTTGTGTGTAGGTTGCCAGAATTTATTTGGGACCATCGAGCTATGTTACGCTTTATATATATGTATATATATATATATATATTGTGTACGAGCTCACTTGTTGGGCAACTTCATTAAGTTCATGTAAAGTAAACTAGTTATACCTAAGATCAGTAAAGGCTTTTGTTTTTCCACCTGAAGAATCTTACATTGGTGGGAACTAATGACAGAAATAACTTCTTTTCCGAAAGCTGACGAGGACATGGGATCATCCATCTGTTTTCATTGAGCTCCTACAAATGAGTGACGAAACGCCTATCAAGCTGACAGGTGCATGCTTGAAACAAATAAGTCACCAACTAGGACTCTTCAACAATTCCCAGTTGTTTTTCCTCATCGTCTAACAAGGAAACCAACTTGACTTCCGAACGGTTTGAGTATGTTTCAATGTTTGCGCAGTTTGTTTCGTTTGAAACTTGAATTCTGGTTTCTACTTGTTCTTCTGGTTAAATTGTTGTTAGATGAATGAAAGAGGTACAAAAACTCAAACCGGCTAAACTGCTGTTGGGACAAAACGTATCGGAATTGAAACGTTTTAGTGCGGCAACTAAGAAGCTATGTAAAGGGGAATGTACAGTCACTGATTTGCTGACTATATGTGAATATTTTCCAAATCAGATAACACTGGCGTATTCTAACGCTATGGTGGTTCGCGAGGTTCGTTCCGTACCAAGCAAAGGTTTATCGTAATTAGTGTCGGTTTAATGAATGATTGCCCGGAAGTACGTTTATCAAGATTCAATAGTACATGGGTTTTGAACGAACAAAACAAACTTCGCCATTCGATTTAGGGTGAAAAATACAGGAAAGACGTCCAAAGTGGCTTTTTTTAAATTGAATCACATGAGTAGTTCTTTAACGTTCTCGAGGAAAAGCCATGCCTTGAAGGATTTTCCTTTACATATAAGAAAACACGTTATTGAGGTGATAAGGTAAATCTCTAATTAACATATGGTATTTTCTTGAAATAAGTTACTCGCAAGATTGCTGGAAACACTTCGGCAGCCCATGACTGATTTTGCCCTCCCGATTTGGGCTCATCAGGTTGGCGCAGTCCCCGAGTTTTCCTTCAGTCAACCTTATGCTCTACGTGAACCCAAATTGGACGAACTTCACCATGTACTCCCATTTGCACACCAATTTGTATTCACGGGAGACCCAAGTGAATCCTTCGTTTGTGGTACTCTTCATCTAAATGTGCTGCACAAAGGCTTCCTCATGTTTCAGCAGGTACCATATTCGAGATATCAAAGTATATTATCTTGGGGAAAACTAAAAAATGGTGCTAAAAACTCTTTGACAGCTCATGACCGATTTCGCCGTTCCTATCATAAACGAGAGATTCATCTGGGATTCTGTTGACTCTCCTGTAAATTCCGAATTGATAAGCAGAAACGTGTATTGAGCGAATAAGATTAGGTGTTTACACTCGCTCACTGGCCACAACTGATCATTTTACCACAAGGAGATTTGGAAAACAGATGCCCTGTTATACACTCAGTAGTGACGAGATGGCTCAAGTGGTTAGAGCGCGAATTTACTGACCGGAAGGCCTGTGGTTCGAATCCGACCTCTGCCACTCGACTTCCCCTGTCTAGGCTTGGGCAACCTGGCAGTATCCCAGCACTCGTGTTTCCCTCGGGAGGCGTGGCAGCTAGACACCGAAAGGGTGTTACAGGTGAACGACTCAGTAGTGACTATAAAAGCCACAGCGTCGACGTCGACGTCGCACGGTCACATTAGTTGAGATCTACCAGTCTCACAAACAATTGTATAGGATGCGCTCGCCAATGCTATCCTCAACAGAAGTTCTTTCTGGTGGCTGGACATTTCCTTTCTTATGAAAATCGATATCACGGTAGTAGTAGCATGACTTTTGATTGTAAAGAAATTTCAATGTACCTTCTAATTGAGTCGTTAAATGAGGATGCACCCAGTGTCACGTCAGTATTATTTTTGAGCATTTGACTTTGCGAATAAAATATCGGAAACTCTCATGAATCCAAATGCGTTTGCAGTGAATTGAATATTTTTGTTCCTGGTGGTCGTTTATTTATGCATCCTACTGAGCAAATGATTACATGACGGAATAAATCAATCACTTACAGAGTTTTGAACATCGCATGAGATAAGACTGAAGAGTTCGCTGCATGTTTCGACATTATTGTCGAATACTCTGACGTGCGCACGCATTCGAATGTGAAACAACGCAAAAACCGGGGGAAATCGTAGTGAATGCATATTTTTGGTTCATTTATGAACACAGTGTGTGGGTGTCTATTGACCTGCCTTGTCAGCCCTGAGCATAACCAAGAAGTTTAGCCTACAGACTTTTAACTTGACTCGACTTGAGATGGAACTCAAATGTTTTACATCATCCCGGTTGCCCGTGTTGACTGAATGACAAATTTTGTGTTCTACAGGATAACAAAGCAAGATTTAAGCGGAAGCTGGAAATGTGTAATTTGAGACACTTCAGAGTTGGCAAATCACCCTCCAACTACACCAACGTGTCTTCATCTACAGAGAAATTCCGGATAGAGGTGGACATTCCATCGATTCTTGCGTACGCGATCACTTTCTCTAATCCCTGTGCGCAAGAAACACTTAAATGGTTTTGTCCATGCAGATACGAAAGCTATAACTGATTTGCTCTGTCTTGTGAAGTAAATGTATCGACACTGATAATCTTTTAAACTTGTGTCCAAGACATTGCAATGCAGACAAATTTTTAACTCTCATTAGTTTATCATAATCGATAACCCTGCTCATTCGCTACACTTCGCAGTCTAGAATGAATCGAAGTATTGATTTTCCCCAAGACAGCTTTGAAAAAAGTTTTGAGAACTCCACTTGGTAGGCAATATTGTGCTTCATTCGCAACTGTGTGCGCCTCACGATAACCTATAGGGGTTTATCAGAAAATGTCTTTCAGTATTACTAACCAGGCATAAAACTACAAAACGTTTGGACCTTTACTTCTCTCAATGTTATCTTTTTTCGATTGGTTCATGCATATCCTACCTCCCTAATTATTCTACCGATCCCAAT
Source organism: Opisthorchis felineus (assembly GCA_004794785.1). Lineage (NCBI taxonomy): Eukaryota > Metazoa > Platyhelminthes > Trematoda > Opisthorchiida > Opisthorchiidae > Opisthorchis > Opisthorchis felineus. The sequence goes on from SJOL01007141.1 coordinate 1,638,048, forward strand.
TCTAGCGTAGCCTTGATCGGTGATTAATTTGGTTTATCAGTTATTATCATCGCTTCTACAGCAAGAAAATTATCGTATTAAATAAATCTAATGTTAGACGACTGTGCTGTACCAAATATTGTGTAATGCCTAGAAAATTCGGACATTTGGTTGAGCCTGGTGGTGTCTCTTAACCTAACGTTCACAAAAGGGCAAAGTCCCCGAGTATCCGTCAGGCTTACGTTCTACGTGAACCCAAATTGTACGAAATTCGTTAACTACACTCATTTGCACACCAATTTGGTTTTCACGGAAAACTCACCTGGAACACAGCTGATACCAGTTGAAACACCAGGCAGCCTTTGTGCAGCCCATTCAGATGATGATTATCATAAACGAGAGATTTAGAAGGGATCGGGCTGGGGCTTGCTTGAAAACCAAATGAATATGGTTTGGTATTACTGGTCTGGTTTACTTCTACCCATAATAACCAAAATGATTTTTACCGTTGAGTTTGATCCACTGAACTATCTCAGTCAGGATGAAAGGCGGATATACGCCAGATTTTGTGGATGTGTTATATAGAGGCTGGATTTTCACCCTTAGAAATAAGACTACTCCTTCGGGGATTAAAATAGTTCTACCCAATTCTCCCGAGGAGATCTTAAACGCTTTTGAAGACTCCAATGAAGTGCTTTACCAAAAAGTATTGGGAAGCGGGTTTTTTATAGGCATCCGACTGTAAATTATGCCTGAGTACTTCCTTCAGAATATGGACATTCTACATCAACAGACCCACCTGTGTTTGTAGCTAAATAGTGGTGCCATCCAGTCTTTCAAAAGTTCTAACACGCGTTTGTGGTGAGTACTTTGTCAAATAACACCCGGCATGAAAACCTCGCCCTTCAGAATTGTGATCTTTCTGGTTCGTCTAAACTGGCATGCGTAACTGTTTTCAGGCGATTTGGTCAAGGAACTAAAAAGCCTGTTAATAGATAATGTAGTCGCTGCATGCAGAGGAGTTAATATCCCGATGTAAGATTTTCTCCGCAATTAATTATTTTCACGCAGTCTTGAAAGTACTCGACCAGGGAGCAAATGTCTCTGATTGATGCTATCCAGCCGATGAAATGGAAAAGGTGATTCCGAATTTCATGTAGGAAACCATATAGGAAACCGGTGGAATACACCAGCTTTGGTGTCTATGTGAACGATACACCTGCGCCGACTTGGTCAGTTTCGTACTCCCCGCTGCCCGGAGAAAATGTACTACGCAATCCATTTCAATCCATTTCCCCACAGTGCTTCATTGAAGCAAAACGATGAGACTCCAACAATGAAATTTTATCAAGTGAGCAATCAACAATCTGTCACCAGAGAGAGGACAGCTACGCACCGCGATTTCTGCAAGCCCCGTTATGCTTGCCGCCAGTGGAAAAGTATGAAAATGACGAAGTTATCTCCTCGGTTAATGTCGACAAATTCCCAATTTTCAAAATCCAGTTATGAGACAAAAGCAAAATTTAGGGCACTTACAAGTTGACCTATTTATTTTTCGTGGTAACGACAAAGGTTGCATGGCTGGGCATCATAGAAGGTGCGTGGAAGGCTATTGATCGCTTTTTGACTCTTGAATTGGTTGCAAGACTGAATTGGTTTGGTGCTAACCAAAAGTTGGCTGTAAAAGTCACCGAAATGGTCTGCGCCATTTTCATTAAGTCGCCTGTCAAATTTTATTCAACCTTCTTTTCCAGGATCATTTAGTAGGTGCGACTTTGCTTCCTGGAGCACGATGAAACAGAAGATTTATGTACTAAGCCGGAACAGAAGAATATATTCGTGGGCAAAAAAATCCCGTGTGATTTTTTTGACGATAATATGTTTTTCAGTACCAAGGATCTGTTCTGAGGGACTCTGTACCAGACTTTGGTTCATGATTTAACCCAATTAGTTTACAGACGCCTGTGGAAGAGGGCCGTCTGAGTGTAGGTCAAGTGCTTCCAACTTTGCAGCCGCACGAGTAAAACTAGTCAAGACGTACCAGAGGACTTCAAGGCTGTGTTCACATTCCGACCACGCGTAATACCAGCTGCTGTCGACCATTGCAGGCCTTATAAGGTATTACAAACCAAAACCTTTCGTATTTCATGCCTTTCCTGTCCACTATGATGCTAAGTACAGACAATCATGAGGGTAAATGTGAACTGTTCTTAACACAGCCTTTGGAAGAAATTATGTACGGCTTTGCCAGCAGGAGACTACATAACATTTGATCGATGGCCCTGTGGGCTTCCGGCATGCTGCAGCCGATACGCCTGTCACGAAGTGATAGCATTTGCAAATCCTCGGGATGAAAGGTTTGATGTATAAAATGGCACGAAAGCTTTTTAAATTGACATCGAATTAACCAAATAGCTCTTGTGAACCGAAACAAAACTACCCTGTGAAGCTGACTCAATACAAAAAATACGGTCTTTGTCCCAAGGTTACCTACCCCGCTGAATATGCTCCACTCATTTCTGCATCACTTTCCTGGGGGATTAAAAGATCCACAATTTTTGTAAGATAAAAGCCCCAAACGGCGAAGGTGTGAGGCAAACGTTGGGGTATCTTAAACTTACCGGTACAAAATCCAACGATAATCTCGCAGGTAGTCACATCAATCGGGCCGCGATCGGTCTGTTTGCGATTTGTAGTAAGTTCACTCAGTTGTTCCCTATAAATAGGCCTCAGACATCTGAAGCACTTCTGGCTAGTTCTCTAAACCTCTCGTTTATCACCCCAAAAGCCACCTTCAAACCTTCCTCGCGATTCTAACTCACTTTCATCACGAAAATATGCGCATCTGCTGCACCCACTGTTGAGAAGATGAACGACCCATGACAATTGTCAGTTGGCTGATTACTGGATCCAACATTTGAGGTGACTTTTGCGTCAGAATTTTTCATCAGACCAAGCGTGTTAATGGCGTTCAAAACCTGCTTTTCAAGGAACTGGATCAACTCGATAATGGAAGGATTTCGCCCCTTTCAACGTAGTTCTGTTCAAGGTGAACCCGTTTTAACTGAGTTGGCTGTGGTACCTGTTCCACTATGTGTGCCAAATTGGTCCAGCAGATGAATTCAATGACTCTAAAAAGTTGCGACATGGTCATCCACTTCATATGTTTTTGGGTTAAATGACGTAACCACTTGATGAATCTTTTCGCCAAGTCCGGTCCTTCCACAATCCCCTGCATCAAACCCGAGAATGATGGAGCCCCACACTGTTCTTACGTACGCTGATGAGTGTTCGCGAACCAAATCAGAATCCAACAATACACAGGACTCGGTTGACCACTTGGCAAGACCTCTACAATAAAGAGATTGGTAGGCCAGACGCTGGGCCTCGCCATATAGCTTCACCGCCCAATTCAGTTCACAGTTACGCAAAAATAGAAGAAACCGACATGGTGAATCATTAAAGAACTCAATCTCACCGCTGGCAGGGAACAATCACAAAACTCCAGTGAGACAAGCACTGCCGAAGATTCCCAATAAGGATGAAACAGCTGCAAAGCGCTTCTTGGGTTTACAGCATATTTTTGCTTCCCTTAGGCGGCGAGATTTTCAATGTAATTCACAAAACTTATCACACTACTAACAATTCATAAGTAGCTCAGAGGAAGAGTGAAACACTTGTTCAGTGAAACTCATCATTGAGAACGATTTACAGCATAATATATTGGCCGAGTTAGCTGGTTTGCTAACTGGAGGCTTGGGGAGATGCTGAGAGCAGACTAACCTACCATATGTCTTCCAGTGCGGTTCAAGTTCGCGAGCACTGAGACGCACATGGTCCCCGAATATAAGTTCAGGAAACTGTACGTGAAATGTCCAGAGTCCTCCTCAGTTTTCGACAATACCTTTACATTTGTAATTTTTTACACATTTTGTTATCCTTCGGTGTCTTCTAAAGCATCTTTACTTCAAATTTTAAGGGTAGAAACATCTTACTCCTCAGGACATGGCTTCCGAGGATGTCCAGCAGGACTGGTAGCCATCAGACTGGCCATCCACAAAGTAACAGTTAAAAATACTCGGAAGCGTTCTCAGCAATAACTAGGAATTCTCGCATCTCCATTTGAGTTCACGCCTCATTGTCCTCTTCCTGATTAACCATGAAATGTGTAGTCCATTAGGCCACTCAGTTGCCAAGCGCAATTTTTAATGTCAGGAGGGTCCGTCTAAGTTGAACATTAAAGTCACACTTGGCTTTTGGACATCCCTCTCTCCCAAAAATCAATTTTCACGAGTGCTTCATTTCTCTATTTTTGAAAAGTTAGCCATTGTTGGGAAGAAATAGATGTAATTAACCGAAAAAATTATCTCCATCGGAAGACTTGACATTTTATCCCACCACTCTGATGGTAGTGTTTGAGGATCCTGGATAGAATGGCTCCTTCGGGAGAGTAGGTTTCTATCAAGGGCAGAATAATTTTGGGGCTCCTCTACACGATGAAGATAACAACAAATGCTCTAACCTTACTTATTACATAGAAGCCGTGGGGGGAATTATCGGAAACCAATGAGTTCTTATTACTGAAAGCTGAATTTTGGAAATCTAGCCTGCCCCTTCGAAGCTGCTGCTTTTGTTATTCACACAGACTTTGGGAAGCAGCTAAATTCCATCCGACATCAGTATAAAGGCTTTCTTCCAGACTCACTCACCACGAATAGATCTTACAATTTGCTTCAGGTGAGTTGGATGACCTACCTTAAAATTATTATTGAATGTTTGAGCATGTATATGCTCTCACAAATGCCTTTTCCTATAATCTTAAAGTTCATTTACGGAGAATTGTATTAGAAAATACAAGACTTCAAACAGCGAACAAACGTTTTAAAGACAACCAGCTAGTTTATACTGGATTACGGAAGGACTACTGCTATGTACAACCCCGAGGGTGACTAATGATCTTGGTCTATGGACTACGAAAGGAGCTAAGTGCTTCATGTCTACCCGTTGGACTATAGACGTAGCTGTTGGGGTGTAATCCAAACCTACTTACTTATCGAAACTGATCAGCTGCATTACTCGTCACCTCTCACACCAACTGCAACGGTCGCGGACAAGAAAAAAGAATTTTCAAGATGAGGGCACGTGCAACATTTTTTTCTTTTGGAAGTTTGTAAGTATGTGAACAATCCACTACCAGATCGTTGTAACCTCAAACTCCAAACTACACTTCAAGGTTCTTTTGCGTGCTTATTTTCTCGACTCTTCTAGTTGGCAACTTCCTTATTTAACCCCACAAAGTTGTGGGAGAGCACTACATTCGACGTCCAGTAGTGGTCTCAGGTGAAACGTGGCAAACCCGACAACAGGCAACCACTGATCCATTTGACATGGAATCTTGTGCAACCGTTTGACACCCATGTATCAAAATAGGCAATAGCAAAATTGGCGTGGATCATCACTCCTATACCTAAATTTGGTGTGGTATCCTCTACCGGAATAGGCGGATGCCTATAGGGTGCCTACAGGACGTCATTTTCAAGTGCGGATTCGCATTGCGTTGTATCTTATAGCTGATGACTATTGAGTACAAGGCCTCAAGAAATACGAGACTTACCTGAAATACATGAATTTTCAGTAAACGGTGAAAAACTAAAATCCAATCAACAGTGAAGCTGGTGTTGAATGAACTTATCATCGAGCTGTACTAAAGATTTTTGCTTACTTCTCCAAAAAGAACAACCATATCATGAGTGCAGAGATAGTCGGATGGGCAGCCCTTACAAAGGCTAGCGAGCATTCTTATTTTGCACACTTCAGATGAAGACACCATCGTCTCTTTCCTCAAACCGGTGCTCTAAAGTTTTGCTATTAGCATAATGCTATAAAAGCACAGTTTTCAGTTTGCTCCCTGCTAGACCCGGAAATGTGGGTGCACACAGACTTCCGGGACACACCGTACAGAACTCCTCTTCAATTGGCCATCTGTTTACAGGAAGTCGTCCTTATAAAAACTTGGTCACCTTATGAGTATGTCCAATATGATAAGAGGTGACTAGCAAGCGGTTTCCGTGTCTCCCTAGACAAAGCTGCACCGGAGAACCGGTGCTATATGTGCAGTTTTTTTGTTGACAAATGCTCCCTACTTACTAGCTTCTACTGACTCATCGAATTAAGGTTGATTTCGTTGGTCGCCTGCTGCATTTGCAGTGCACACATACGTAGCGCTAAACAGCGAAGTTGCTTTTTTAACTGCAGCACATAGTCATCCCTCATGGATTCACTAAATTCCTTCTCAAATGAAATGCAGGATGAGAACCGGTCAGCCATTCATTTCCCAAAAAAATAGCTGAAGACAATCCCATAACTTGCTGAGTCACGCCGATGCTTATCTGGCAGATGCAATTTTCTCCAAAGCCTTTGCGTTTCGCACAATAAGTTTGCTTACGTTACATTTTGCTCTACGTATGCTCAGGCCAAAAACCACCATATCCTACTTTTGTTGAGAACTCTTTTAATCATTCTCACTTCTTAACTTCTGGCGTGCATTCGGTTTTGTATTTACAGTGTACTGTCTTCAGACGTGACTTCAGATATGTTTGTAGAGAAATTGGCGGCTCTCCGGTTTTCATCCTTCATGGCATTCGAGAATGCGTTAAATGAATACATGTGCGATAATTATGTGGCGTTTGTGCGTGCACGAGGCAGTAAAAGTACAAACGCTGTTTTGCGTTACCAGTGGTTGCATTATAAATGCATCAGGTAGCCAGAAAAACCAACGGAAGGTCGAGGGGTAAAAAGAAGCTGGTAATTTGAGCGCATTTGCTAACGGCGGACAGTAACCGAGACACCGGTTTTCCAGTACGCTTTTTTCTAAGTAGAAACGCAGATCATCTTGCAGTCACCGCTTATTATCTTGAACACAATCACAAGGTTTCCAAGTTTTTGTACGATTGACTCCCGGTAAACCCGTGCCTAACCGCAGAGGAGTTGCGCATCTCCAGAGCCCTGCTTAAGTATGAAACGCTGTTATGTGAAGTGTTGCAGTTTGTGTTTGATGAATTCGGCAAGGTTCATACAACTCTAGACACATACAACTACCTTGGAGGTATCGACTACCTCCGTTGAATAAGTGACGGGTGGTTGGATTTAATGTGGCAGATGAAATGCCTTCCGTCCTAGCCAAGCGTCGCGGGTCCGGACTGGGGCTTTTGTTGCACTAAGGAAAAGGTCACCACAGCCACATGTGCTTCTCGAGATGGCGGCAAGTAGCTTCTCAAATATAATAAATGCCTAGGATACACACGACACCAACGGATTCGAGTAAGTCTCTTTACAGCAATTAATTTGTGGCCTGTAGATACAAGCCTTGCATCCTCCCGATCACAGATTGCATGGGTAACTGGCGTCCGGTTTTGTATGCCTTTTTGGAAGGCGAAGAGTTTACCACTATGCGTAAACTGTTTGGCTTGTTCAGGGATATAATGGGTGAACAATAAAAAGTGAAGACGTTTGTGATGCACAAAATAGCGGCACAGATGAGGGCGGCCAGAGTCGTGTTCACCTGCGGTGTCATGTTGTGCCATTCCCATATTCGCAAAGCTATCATGAAGCACTTGTGTATTATAAAACATCCGTGGGTTTTGGTCAGCCGCCAATTTCTCAACAAACATATCTAAAGCCAGGCCTGGAGACATTGCACCGCACCTGTAAAATCGAATGCGCGGGCCAGAAAGTACGAAGAGAGATCAGTTAAAAAAATTCCAAAAAAGTAGGACGGATTATGGTGGCTTTTAATACGAGAATACATACAGCAAAATGGAATATTTTAACAGGAAGGCTTTTCTTCTACACATGGCGGTTTGGAGAAAATTGCATATTCTGGAAAAGGATTGCCCTTGATTGGCCCATCACTAGAAGCAAAGCCAAATTGATTTCGCCGAAAATATGAGGTCAACAAGTTGACCATTTTACGGAGAGTTGGTTCATCCCGGCTGCGCGTTTCGATGATAGGTTGCTGGTAGAGTCTTGTTTAAGTGAGCAAACTTTCAACGTCATTGGCCGCCGCCGATTCGCATGTAATTACCAGTTTAGGAGATAAATCATCGACTCGCGGCATATTTCAACTCCCACGGTGTTCATAAAATGGTCGGTGAGATTTACAGATGAATATCACTATTACCACAGCCTTTTGGATTCTCATTTTTGTCAGATATTCCAAATGTGGTTTTTCTCTTTTAATTTGCACTACTAAACAAGCTTTCAGTAGTGATATTTTATCCAACATATGGGTAGATTCACCATTTCCATTGGTGAACGTGACCTACATATTCTTCCGCGCACGCCTGTGAGGCACACTCGTTATGGCTTCCTCAACTACACAGTCAGTCGTTGCAGTTGCCTCTGCCTCCGCTGAAGGGTACGCAGTGAACGTTGCCACCCCGTTCGGTGAAAACCTGGGTAGCCGCCTATTCCGAAACGTCCACGAACTTGCGCATTACATCAAGCAGTTCGAGCGCATTTCAGGTTCGTACTGCAGCGTGCGAACCTCGAAATCCATTCCTTACGGTGACAAAAGGTTCATAAAGTACCAATGCCACCGGAAAGGTATAAAGTGATCCAGCGAAGCAGGTCAAGATGCCACCTCTAAACTGACGAAAGCGCACCATGTTAAGTGGATTTCTTAATTTGGCCAACTGCGAGAGCAATGGAACACCATTATATGTCAAGCACTGCCATTAACCGTGAACAACATAGGCGAAGATTTGATGGAGTGATATTGACGTTTGTGTGAGAGTATCGGTTTGTATTTGCGGAACAAACTCATTATCAATCGATCTTTTTATACGTTTACACGGGATTCTCTCGTTACTGTTTACCCACACCCTACCTCCACCCGATAAAAAAAGAACTCAACTCCGCCAGTTGACAACTTCGCCCATGTATTGTCACAGATGCTTGTCGGCCTGTTTGATCACATCTATCATTGGCAAAGTCAAGCAGCCGTAATAAGGATGCCTGCAAACATTTATAAGCTTCCACTTCTCCATGCAAAATTCCTCACAACAGGTCCTGTTGCAATGATTCCGGCGTTCACTTTGAACGCTGTGCTACTTACTCGTGAAAAAGGCCCTGGGATTGCGAAAGCCATTTATCCCGCATAAACGTCATTGTACACGAAGTTATTACCTAAACACTGGGTACCTCAGCATAAGTAGGATAAACTAAAATCGGGTCCATCTGCTTTCAACTTTTGCCTAAGCTCCAATTAACGCAGCCTTTAAACTGTATTATCTAGTCCCGCAAATGTGCAGTATTTTTGTTAGCGCATGTGTTGATATCCGTGCAAACGCATTGGAGGACAAAATATCCGTATGATTTCGGTCGAACAAGCGGTTACGGTGATAGTGACAAACTTCAGTGGAAGAGAAGGACGACCTAAGATGATGGTCGAGTTCTAAAAGTTGATGTGGACATCATCATCATTAGCCTCTTCATTATCTACAGCACTGCACTAGTAATACTTGCTGGTGCGTATTTCGCATGTAACATCGGTTCCTTTTATTTCGCACTTTGTTTGCATAAGTTCTGCATACCATTAAATTTGACAAACAACCGATATGAAGCATTAACGCCACCATCAATGTAGCACTATGGAATGTAGTTCCTGTGTTCCTAGCTACAACGGTTGTCATTTCCATATTCGCACTCACGTTGATGTAGGCCACACTCACTGTGGTGTCATTCTATTTTGGGTTCATTCCAAGGTCGGGATGCAAAATTGTTTATTTATTGAGGTGTATGCAGTGTGAAACAATAGCAAGTTAACTGCAATGTTACCAACATCCCTTATTTTTCGGTTTCAAATGAAGTACTACATTATACTACTACAGATACGTTATAGCATCCTGAGAGTACCGGCTAATCTCTGTGACCAGGACAATTCATACTCCTTCTTCGGTCATTTAATTATTCATCGTCGTCGGTGACAGCAATGAACGAATTACTGTTGCTTACTGACCACACAACACTGAGTGCTTTCATTGTGCAGTGTTATGTCCATCCAAAGTATCCCTACTGTTTAGAAGGCGCCTGCAAGCAGCTACCATGGAAGCTTACGATAAAGAGGAGAGAATGCTGACCAGGCATTAAACTGTCTACGTTGGCATATGTAAACCAGGGTTTCCGGACGAGATCATTGCCCACAGTGAACGTCAACCGTAAAATGCAACATTACTTTTCCGATTAGCAAACGGTGAAAAGTACGAAGCCACAATTGCCGCAATATACGCATGCCTTGACACATTAGTGTATTATTTGTCCGCACGGTGAGCGAAAACGTAACACATTCACCAGCCTGTTACCTCGCGGATGCACACTTGATTTCCCGTCATTTTGTTTGCGCATGATTAAGTGAATGCTTTCAGTTACGGCATTTGTATATGGGACCTAACTGTGCCAGCACACTACAAGCACATACTGCAAAAGTGAGCGCCATTTATGGAATGCATTGGTGTATCACTTATTCCCTTGGTTCACAAAAAACTGCCACATTACTAAGCCTATTATCTCGCATCAAGACACATTGCACATTGCAAATTTCTGGGAACGAGAGGAGTTCACTAATGGCTCCGTAGAACTTTGTAAACAATGTAACCTTCTTTTGTGTGTGGGCGGCGCTTTCGTTTTCTTCTTGTTGGTCACAGTTAAACTCGCTATTTGCCAAAGTTTTACATTTCGTGGCCCGTGAACAGTTCCTGAAAGGTTCCGTAGGATTTTTAATCAATGCAACCTTCGTCGGTCTATGTGCAGCTCTCTAGATTTCTTCTTGTTTGTTGCAGTTACACTCCGTACTTGCCAATGATATTACATATTTTACTACGTACTCTCCGGCTAATTGCACGGTTGACACATTAGCAGTATCTTCACATCACCTGCAATAATTGCATCTGCAACTCAAAGCGGGACCACACTGCACCAGCAGAATCCACGCACATACTGCAACAAGGCCGACGATTCCCGTACACACTACTGGCTTGTATTTTGACGGTCATCTCGTTCGGTAGGCGTAACACGAATTCGTTGTCAGTTAGATGTCAAATTTGCCTCATGTATAAATTATTTCAGGGTTTCCAAATGAACACGATGACAATTTTGACAACATTATTCCGTGATAACTAAATCGCAACCCAGCTACTATGTATAACCATGCAGTCATAAGACAGGTATTTATTGTGCGCGTACAATTCGTGTGAGAGATAACATTAAAAATTTCTTTTCACTGGTGTTCTCTTCATCGGCCACTGTACATCCGCGAAATACTTGGTTATATTTTCATTCCCGTTTCTTCTGCGGCATCCAGCATCCATCCTGAAATGAAATTAAACAATTATTACATGAGGCAATTTTCCAGATACATTATGTACCAGAGCCCCGTTAACCCAGTTATACACTGGTTACACCACCGTGCCACGTTGAGGAGGGGTTGGCTTTATGCGGTGGAAGAATGGAACCTCCGTCTTTGTTGTATATTAAGGTTGTTGTTTTTAAGCGGGACGCCTAAAAGACAATCGATTCGGCAAATTAGATCTTCTTCCATTTTATTGCATTTTAATCTACATTTGAATCGCACATCCTGTAGCATAGTGAGGTTAACACCTGTTTGCTGACCAACTACAATTCATTGAACGCAAAATCCCTTATTGCCATCACGTTAGTATGAGGCTGACATTTGCTTAATCCAATATTTTTTGTAACCAACTATCAACGGGTGGTGTAGTAACAAATTTCTCACATTCCCTAGACATCCGCATTTAAACGGTGCTCTTCAATGACCTCACCCAGATTTGCTACGCCGCCCCTGTTACCACGAGCCTTTTTTCGTCACGCTGTCAGTCGCCACCCCTACCAGCACCTCCGAGGGGGGTTTCCTTGTCGGCGCTTACATCTGATTGGTCGGCTACATTGACGTGAGTGTGGGGAATACAATTAACGTCAATTAACATCCTTCGTCACCCTGCCATTAGCTACCCCTATCGGCAGGTCCCAGGGGGTTTCCCTAGCGGCTGGTACATCTGAATGGTTGGCTGCATTGACGTCCGCGTGCATATTATAATTAATGTACTACTCATAATGTTTTTAGTAGTATATAAGTATTTCTATTCTGATTTTTACACTTTTTGGAGGTTGTGGCAGTAGCATCAGCCTTTACAAAGTTTTTAATTTAAACTGCAACCCGGCGGAAACTTAACTATTTTTTGGATCCGTTATACTCGTCAGACGGTACGAATTAAACGAGTTCCTTCAACAAATATCGACACAGCCAGCCGAGCGTGCATCATGGATTCACGGATTGATACACAGGATCGAGGCTTTTGCTCAAGTTTTCCGGGTTGGTTATGTTCTTGTCGTTCAGCGGCTGTCGTGCACCTGAAAAGCACAAGCGAAAAAAGGGTGTAGCACTGCTCTTTAAGTTCTCAGCATGGGGCAGTATGCTTGACAGCACGAGGGCTCGTATAAAAATGTGTCTAATAGTGCTTTGAACCGGGTTCTAGAAGGAGCGTGGACGACCGTCGCGGGAAGGTTGTTCCATGCGGCTACCACCCAAAATGAGAAACCATTTTGCCTAATGAGCTTGAAATTCTTACCATGTGCCCCGCCGTGTGTTTGCTGGCTCAACGGTGAAAACTCTGTTGGCCAAACCTTGTTCAAACAGGGCATAAGTAAGACTTAGGTCCCCTCGGAGGCGGTGATATTCGAGGGGAAAGAGGTCAAGCGCCTCGAGACGCATTTCGTAGTCCACGGATTTAAGGCCGGCAAACACTTTCGTAGCAGCTCGCTGGACACGCTCCATGAGGACTACGTCCTTCGTGCGACCTGAGTAGACAACTTGGTTGGCTTATTCATGAAGCGGTCTGACGTAGGCCCATAGAGTATCTGGAAGTCCATACGAGTAATAAGGGTGAAGGTGCGCCGAATCATCCGTAAAACGGCGAATGCATTTTGGGCCGATTTCTCATGGCGCATTGGGAAGGACCTACTTGAAGAGAGCCAGATACCCAAATCCTTTTTGGTATCTATCTTCGTGATGGCTTCCGGTCCATTCGCACCATGCACGACATAGGCGTTCGCTGAGTCTCCTCCAAATAGCATATGGACGCACTTTCCCTCATTCAGAGGAAGATGCCATTCCAACGACCACCGTTTTGCAGCGTCTACATCCATTTGGAGGGCATCATATTAACCTAACCCAACGTGATGCACTGTGCAGTACACATGTGATTACGACTCACTGTAAGTGAGCTCCATTCTCAGTTATGCGCCACCAGTCGGGAGATAATGTAGGACATTCAGATACCCGCATGTGAATTACCACCGTCCCGGTGAGAGATCTTTCCCCTTAGAACGCACGGCTTACAGTGCAACGAGCTTTCCGGAAAATAGGGTCAACCATTCCCTTTCATCATGATAACTGCTCGTGTTATCGTTTATCTTGGCTACTTATCTTACCTTCTAGGCTCGCATCTCTACGGGCCGCTGATTACAAGGCCTCAACTGGGCATTATGGCATGATCCAACGGTCGACAAAAGTCCCTTACACTCATACGTATTGTCCATCCGCCATGCCCACGCATTAAAATAATAACAATATTAGCTTTATTTCTCAACTTGTAGGGAGCATTGCAACTGAGGCATGATCAGCCGTTACATGTGAACGTAGCGGACAACAACACGACGGGTGAAGTTGAGACCAAAGAGGCAGGCATACCACTTGGAAGTCAATTGTAGACTGTGGAAAAACACAACACTGGGGCATGAGGTACGACTAGGTCAATTATGAAGCCGGTTGACTTGAACTAAAACGGAAAACACGTTGCTGGTCGTGAGTGACCTTGGGCGGTCGAGTAAATGGTCAGGGTCACGAAAAGCACAAGCGGAGATGAAGAGATGAAGAAGTTCAAAGTGGAGACAAACGGGAAGATTCGTCTAAAAAGTGTTTTACACTGAATATTGGTAAACTCACCAGTACCACTGTCGGGGGAAGTCGGGTGTAAAAGATATTTGCGAGGGAAAGGTAGTGGTAATGCATAGGACCAAAGGGGCATCGTAAGTAGAATCGTTGAACATATGGAGGGGGCATACCGAAATCGGAAAACCGGGATGGTGAGGTCCAAATGAGGGGTTCCGCGGGTTAGATGGAACTCATCCAAGAGGCTGCTGTGGTCAGGTAGACAAGTTGTTCGTACTTGCAGGTAAACGAACGAGTGGATGAGTGGGCACATTCAGGAGTACGAAGGGAATAGTTGCGGGCGCGCCATCAGACCGGGTATGGCAGTGCCTATTATAGATCTGTTTAGATGCAAAGCACAGACCATTTGGAGTGTATACCGACCGTACAGGGCGTCCGAAGCTTGGAATGAGGAGAAATGGGACAAGAGCGGCTCCAACTAAGACGAGGGTGGCTGCAGCTTTTCGCGTCGATTTAAGACATGGGCGTTCACCTTCGCAAATTATGGTTGTATTTCTTGGTTGCATCGGTACACACGTACAGGGCAGTCACTCTAGTTCTCGTTTTCCGGAAGCCACATCTACTGGATAGAGATTCCGAAAGGAAGAATGTATAATCAGCTACATGTAGGTAAATTGTTCAGAGGTCTTACTGTTATAAGGGTAAACCCGCTACTTGCTCAGTTAGTCCCACTGTCGATAATGGAGGTCCGTGTGTACACCGATGTTAAGATATGAAAATTCAGTGATCATGCGTTTCAGTGGGCAAAGCGAAGCTGAAGGTAAAGAGGGGTGTATACAAAGCAGCTGTAAGATCAAGTGGCATATACTTCCTTCCTGGAATGCAAGGACATCATGCGTCTTCGAACTGTGCCGGTAGATGTAGCCATAGCGATGATCAAGTAAGTAGGTGGACACTTTTTGTCAAGGTTGCTTCTTTGGTGCACTAAATCTCAGCCTCACTTCCACTTCCCGATACTGGTATCATGTAACCTAAAAAACAACCCCATTAACCTCATCATAACTTGGAACAATCCCACAATCACCACAGTACCGCCCACCAGCTAGGGGCTCCGGTCTTGGACACGACTTATCGGCTTCAGGGCTTGCGCTTATAAACCGGCTCTCTTGTGAACTTCAGAATCCGGTTATGACTAACAAAGCGACTACACCTAACATGCCGAAAGCCACTTGCTATTTATTGCTACTCCGAGGCAATATTCCTCTAATTCATCTCTCATGGCAAAGTATCGCCACCAAACTTCACTTCCACAATCATGCCTAAAGTATCCGAAAACGTGAGGACTATGCCAGCTACTCCCGGTGCGGTATAACCCTCTCTGTCGATGATCATGGGGAAGTGCAAGGTTCACTCTATCTCATTGTTCCAGGAACGAGCGTTCTTCCACCCATATCTAAGTAACATACACCACCAAATCCACCACTCCCGTCTTTATCTCCTTAGCTATCGAAGGACCTTGAATTCCCATCACCGATTCTCTTATTGCCCCTAGACTGCTCATTCATATTTGTCCTGTCTGGTGAGCCTCTTCGTCCGCGATCCATCCCTAAACATCCGTCAACCCTTCCTGTGCCTTGTTCTCCGCTCCTGCACTCCCTGGCTCCGATGATGCCAAAGATTGTGCCGTTGAAAGCTTTCCCTTTAACTGTATGCTCTCCCTCTAAATATTCTCCCAGTTCCACGCTTGGCCTCAGGGGCCATTTTCTGCCAAGGGTACGGAGTTTCTTTACCCCCGCTCACTGTTCTACCCAGAGTTATAAGTTTGCGACGATCCACCGAGTTAAACCTAATTCATGTACTACTACTACTCCCCCAAATTCCCACAGTGCAAAAGCACGCCGTGGGTGATGCTAAGAACTTCCTAATTAGCACGATTGGCTGGCCCCTGATACTATCAATAACTTCAGCAATACGCACAGAAAAATGAAACGAAAGCATCTTTTATCGAACGCCTGTGCGTATGGCTCATGCTCTCTCCGCTCATAGCACATATCCCTGGAAATTATCCTTTGTGTCCAAATCGTCAAATATAGAAGGCTAAAAATGCGGTCTCATGTGCAATTGGACAGAGACCCACAAGACACGTGGCGCGACGCCTCTGGCACAGGCCGCTCAGCCAATTCTCAACCCTTTTCCCTCGGTTGTAAATGCGTCATGCTGAGAACACCTTATCGTCCATGCGTGCAACGTGGCCATTCACCTCGCGTTGTTATCCAGCCTCTTTTTCCTGCATGCTTTCACCTACCTGACTCACCTAACTTTAAGGGTTAATTCGCATTTATTTCCGCGCTTCACGTAATAGACAACAGCTACCCGTATCCCCGGTCGTTATGCTGCTGTTCACCAAAGCCGCTGACTAGTAACTTGCCTCTGCAGCTCCCTAACCACCTTTCTGTATGAGCGTTACTGAACCGTTCCGAAACATCTGTGATGGCTTTCTCACCCATTTTTCTGCCCTATCAAGCTCGAATACACAATGATCTTGCCTCCCCAAATACTTGTCAGATTACCACCTGATCCAACAATCTCTTTACGAAGGCACGTACACTTCGACCAAAATTTTGGGAACAGGTATTCACACGTCTGCCTTTCCTACCCAGCTTCATGGACTATTAAATAACCGGCTATTAAATTGGTGACGCAACATTAAGCGAATGAGCGTTCCTGCAATTCGCATAGGCCACGACGATTTGCACTAACCACATACCGCCACTCCCTACTATCTCCACCAAAATGTTGATTGTCCTTTTTGATTCGGATGGTGTCGCTTTACCACAGTAGTCAGAATTTGTGATCACTTATGGCTGCCTACTAGTTCGGACCGCGGGCCAACTAATGACGTGGTGCCCTCTGGCGGGCCTTTTTGCACCTTCCATTTTGAGTTCTCAATCTTGATATGGCTGCCTCATTACTTCGTTTGAACGGTAGCAATGAACCATTCTGCGCCCTCGATGTGCTCAAAAAATACTTGACCCATGCGGGTCTGATTTTATAACGATTGCTTGGCCAATCCTAACTACCCTGACAATCCCAACTGTCTCACGGACATCACGATGACGGTACCGCGACTGCCACAGTCTAATAACTTCACCGTAGTTCAGCATAGCTCTATTACTTCCTGACCGATGACGGTACATGCACCTAAAAGATCCTCTCAATCCGCTGAATTTTTGCCAAAATCTTAAAGTTCAGGCCTCTGTTGTAATGTCCGCTTGTACTGTCCACAAAGCCACTAATCCTTCCCGTGGCACTACAAAGAGTTTATACATAATTGAAGATACAATCTCACCTTGCACCCGAAACAGCGTGTCCTGACTATCATAAAAAATTAACCAGCTCTACTAGCTGCGACGAATGCCATGGCATTGTCTAGCGAGACGCCTTCTGCAACGACAGGAGACTTTCTCCTGCGTAGAGCGCAAACTGCTGCTCCATTATGAGTTCGCGCGGAAAATGACAAGGTATTAATTTACATGTACAATTTCAAATTATTTCTAAATTCACCACATCTGAAAGAAGGTGAAGAAACCAACTTTTCCACAAAATTTCTCACCGTCTTTACGATGACATCATGCCAATCAATGGCAGCCATACACAATACGAATTCCGCGCCCAAGGTGGACAATACAGTCTTGCTCCATCCTATGTAGACTGGCGTGAAGGTAACCGATGGGTCCCTATCTTCTCTCAATATGGGCAGTGCAATCTCATGGGCATCGACGTTCCTGTGTCTGTCAAAAAAAGGGTGTGTATTTTGTTGCTCGAGAGCCTTTATGGTGATCAGTTCATCCCCATACATAGCCATGATGACCATCGTACCCACTTGAATAATGTGTCTTGTTTCAGCAATGGCTCTCTGGATGTCGTTGATCCGTTATTAAGTCGACTATAGGGATAGTGCCCCTTCTATCCTTCCGTAGTTGTTTTCGCACGTCCTTTGCATCTTCCTCAGTTTAGCCCGTTCGGTGCTGGATTCCCGGCCTTCATTCTCGTCGTTGATAATGTATTCCCATCCGACATGGCCGGTGATATTTTGGAATCAAATCTCTTTCTGAACTAGTTGGTGGATCTATTTTTACGCTGGGTTATCTCGGGTTCAACAAGGGTTTATCGCAGTTGAAAGACGCGCCTTGGCTGGCCTTTGAGACTCGGTCGCATCCAGGCCTATACATTTAGCGGCATCATCAGCAGCAGCACCCGTATCTGGAGTATCGTGGGCACTCCAAGCGGAGGCCCTTCGTTTATTTACGCACCAGGGTTTACCGAGGTTACCCTGTCGGTGGTTTCCGCCATATGTCCACAGTGCGCGCAGACACACTTGAATACACGAAACCACAGATATTGAGCTACCACCCAGTAAGGCGGCCCTCTAGTAGACATGACACCAAAGACCGACCACCCCTGTTTAGATTCTGCGTTATTGTTTCACACAGAGGAGAGTTTCTGACATCCCATGGTTAGGTCTGAGCTGTTTGAACAAGTGGGAATTATGCGGTGACACGAGGGAACCGGGAGTAGCCCTTTGTCGAAATACAGAGAAGGAAGACGTATGGAACACTTGCAGCTAGTTCTTCACAATATACCTCGAGGGCTTTCTCCTCGCGAAAGGCTCTAGGAAGCGGTTAGCGCAGTGCTTCGATTGGGGTTTGGCAGCCTTCAGGAACCCTTAACCGCAGGCGTTGCCTCAGTGGGATTTCCAAACCTTCTTGTAGACACGTGGGTTACCATAGTTCCCAAAGCGAGCATCTCAAGTGTCAAGATTCAGCGGTTATATTTCAGCCTGTCTAAATGAATCTGAACAGATGTGCTACTAACGGATCAGAGTCTAGGAACCTGCCCCCTGCTGGTACTCACAGATATTGAGTCTATTTGGTAATATTTTTTCAGGGTCACGAAACGCGCGTTTTTAAGCAATCAACCCTGCAGCGCGTTTGACTGATTTTTGACTTGGGTTTCAGCCCCGTTGAGCCGATTTTTTATCTATGAATCATTTCACGGCGTTTTGGAGAACGAAAAAAATACTCATCTGAGTTCCTCCGCTCCGGGCTTGCACAGTACGATCCTGGTGTCTTCGGTAAGCCCCTTGTTTTGTATGTAATACGAGATGATCTTGATATGGAGGTCTATATGTATTCTACAATGATATAAGCAGGTAAAGAAGGTGACACCCAAAAACACCTGGGTGCGTTCAGGCCTGGACGTAATGAAAGACTGTGGGTTAGGAGACCACGTTTAAACTGTAGCGTCAGTAAGAATAGTCAGGGGTTCACGTATCGGTATAAGAATACAAGCTTTCCCTCAAGCTTTCTGAACCGGGTTTGTTCTTGTTCAGCAGATTTCATTCACCTGAAAGGTGCAAGCGAAAAAGTGGCGTAGCATCGTTCTATAAGTCCTCAGCGATGGGTAGTAAGTTTTCCAAATAAAATAATATTCGTTCAGCTTTAACACCCTTTCGGTGCCTAGCTGTCATGCCACCCGAGGGGAGCACGAGGGCTGGGATACTGCCAGGTTGCCCAAGCCTAGACAGGAGAAGTCGAGATGCAGAGGTTCGAACCAGGTACCTTCCGGTCAGTAAATCCGCGTTCTAATCACTGAGCGATCTCACCTCCTAAATTTCCCAACGTGAGGCTCACATAAAAAGTATTCAAAAGTGACTTCAACTAGGACCTTGATGTAGCGTAGACAAGTGTTGCACAAAATGAGAAAACTGTTCTCTAGTAAAAGTTCGCCTTCTAATCTCGAAAGTGATAAACAATAAATAAATTATTACGACTGTGTTGCATGAGCCTTATTGTTTTAGTCAACGGAGATTTACCTGCTTAGCTCGGTTAACTACATAGCTCAGATCGGGAAAGTAAAAAAGACTAGCAATACCACTCGTTACATGCTAGGCGACCGGAACTGCAGCTAAGTAAACGAAAGTGCATGAGGCAGCGGCACCCTCCTAGAAGGCTGGCGGCTTAAATCCTCGACAAAAAGACCGACAAGAAACATGAGCAGCAAAAGAAGGAGTTCGCTGCAAAACGAAAAAGTGAGCCTTAAACATATATACAAACGGTGCAAAGAATGGGGGGTCACTGCCGCGGGGGGGGGATATTAATAGACCCTTGTTTCGGTGATATTTGATGGATTGTTGCTCTGGACTCTCACTGCAATGATCTGGAAGTTGCGCGGTGGGGTGCGTAGCTGGACAAACGGAAGAAACCTGCTAGTAAGT
>SJOL01007141.1:1659016-1729837 GCA_004794785.1 Opisthorchis felineus
TAAACCAATTGATTAAGAGAACCAGAATTATTATGCCTAATCTGACCCTACTCCACCTTCAACCAATCGTCTGTTGCATAAATACGCCTTCAGGTGAAGCTAATATTGAGAATTTCTCTTTCCCAGATATTATATATATATATATATATCATTCAGCTGTAGCACCCTTTCGGTGCCTAACTGCCATGCCACCCGAAGGAAGCACGAGGGCTGGGATACTGCGAGGTCGCCCAAGCCTAGACAGGAATTTCCCAGATAGCGAACACAAAACAGTTCATATCGCCTTCGACAACAGTGGTTGAACCAAATGGATAAGTTTCGGGGCTTTCTGATGATACTGCTCTTGGTTAAGCGGAAGGCAGCCGTTCTAAACCCATCTTTCACGGAGGAATCAATGAAACTACATTTTCTGACGAGAGTTCCAGTGATGGTGAACGGCCTGCGCGCGAATATCAATGTCCCAGTGGCTAATCTCTTAAAAATTGAATGCTCGTTATCTCAGTGCTGAGTTGGCTACGCAACGTCGGGTGCTCTGCGGGGGCAACTGGCGCATCTGATAAGCATAATACACAACCGGTGGGAGCACCTGCTCTGTAACCGAATTAGTTGGACCGGCTAACTCGTCCAGAGATTCATCCGCCACAAGCGTCATAAAGTTTTCATGGGCTTTAAACTCTCCCATAAGTACACGTCGTGTCTGCACTCTCCTTCACCGTCTGTTTGGCCGCCGGTGACTTCTGACCCGGTGTAGTAGACTGTTACGTAACACCTCTACTTCCTCGCTGACTGTGGGTCGTGTTTCCTGCAAAACAATTAGCTACACGGATTTGTTGTTACTCTCTGTCGACGGACTTACAATCACGTATAGTTTGGTGGGCAGTCGTGTGACCAAATGTTAGTACTTCTCGTACTTCCAAAGTGTACCATGGTTTTCGGGTTTGAACTCACACAATTTAGACCGGACATCTGAATCTAAGTCATTTGTTGCGAGACAGGTAGTGCGTATTTAGTTGATTCTGTTGATGCATGCATCTGGTGCATGTTCGTCTGAGTTAGAACCATGAAAAATTGTCTTGTTGTTGTCGGATTCTTCTGGATGATTTCGCGCCCTGCATTTTTTATCGACAAAGTCGGAAAAACTCGATTTGGAACGGAAATACCACGTTGAAAAGTCATGCGTGCTCTGTATCGGGCTCACCGGTGTATGCATCCAGTTCGGCCTACCCAGACACTCAGCTCAGACTCGCGGAAAAGATAAAATACTTTTTGGAGCAGCACTAATCAGTGCATTGTGGGTAACTGGAACTAAGGTTGAGTAAAGGAAATTTCTGTCGGCAGTGGGACCACGGGAAGTCTACAGTGTCTGCTGTTGGCTGCACGTACGCCCTGCTCTCTGATTTGTTTTACACTTTCCTGGCAATACACCCCCTACCGCAACCTTACACCATCGTTCTGCTTCTGGACTACTGGTCTGGCTGTACAACAAGGGAATCACATTCAATCTTTGTCTTAGCTGACAAGTGCCTAAAACCTTTGTGCTGAACAGTTAAATACCCTGATTATCCGAAGAAAAGAAAAAAGAAATTCGTGAGACGACTCTTCTCGTGGGGGGGGGAATTCAACCACACCGATCCATATTTTTTCCCGAGGAGAACGGTTCGGCAATTTTTATGAACTGATTACCTGAGGAACCAGATCCATAGAGATCGGACCACACGGTAAGGAATTAAGTCCCGCAACTGGATGATTTTTTTGTCTGCCTCTGAGGCGTACCGGACTAGGGTAACTACGATACAACTGTTGGGTGTTTCACTCGCTATTGTTTCGTTACTTCCTTGCGCCCATACTACTATACCTTGGTTCGAACATGCTGGCTTCCAAACGACATTTCTGTTGTAAGTGTAACAGGGGTGAAAAAGAAAAAGAAATGGAGCGCGACTTATGGTTCCCATGGATCCAACAGGGATGTATTGGGTGATCTTCAGCATCTTTTGTACGGATGAGAAGCTGGTTTGTGTCCAGAAATTGGGCGAAGGCCACCATAGCTCACTAAACGGTTCTCCCAGCCAGTCTGTCAGTGGTGGATACAAGAAACATCACACTTAAGCCCAGTGACAACAAGGCCGATGAGGTAGGGGACAACCGGGATTCAACAAGAAACCAAGATTCAAATCTATTACTACGTCGATCAACCACCAGAACTCTGCAGCCCAAATGAGTTGTGATGGGAAAAAACATCCCACACTGAACCATATGTATATGGGCGCAAACGAGGAGCCAGTCAAACTGAAAACAAAGTGGAAAATGAGATGAATTCTCTAAAAAAAATTAGAAAATAACGGTTCAGTCGTGGAATCCGTTCGGTGCATCACTGCCGTGCAACTCGGTGGAGTACGAGAGCTGAGATGCTCCAGGTTTCCACGCCTAAACAGGAACAATAAAAAAGTTAGGGTTTAGCCCGAACCGTGAACATCTCGGCTGATTGTTTTGCGCCTTAATCCCTGGGCTATCTGGAAATGAGTTCTCCGTCAAAAGAGTTAACCAAAATCACAGAACATAACACTTCAAGGAAGAGACGGAACAAGATTGTCAAATTCACGGACTCAGTACTTTTTTTAAGTTCCATATGTCCGGAAGCGCATACATGAAGCCCCCCCCCCCAGGACACATAAGGAATACTGACCTGGACTTGAATGCAAGATAGAGACTAGTGTATTGACTGATACAAGGTGTAATCCACCCCGAGGCAGCTATTGAGGAGACCATATTGACAACCACGTTCTACTATTTGTTCCGACGAAGAACTGGCAGTCCATGTACTTCGAGAGATGGTATTGCAAGGCGGTCTGGAGGTAAAGTCGTACTGTCCTCTGCGATGCTGCCTTCCCCCGGAGGAAGGACGGACTAGAAAAGGTCGGTCCTAAAACACACTCTGATCCTCTAACAGTTGAACGTGGACGCCGACACACTATTCAGTACGTTCAAAATACTTCTAAAACCAAAGTGTCTGGTGCTGCTCAAAAGACATCTGCTATGTGTAGTCGCCCTAGTAGTCAGACAGTTGTGTCCACTCAGACCAGGCCAGCCCCCTGCAGCCAGTTGGGTTGGCTATTGAGTCATTGGCTAGGAGAAGGGTCCCTTAAGAAAACTATAACAACCAGTGTCTCACTATTCAGACGGTTTACATGTTAGGGCAAGGGTCTTCGAACAAAACCCCACAGTCTCCCGCTGCATTGTGGGTCAGACTTTTGAGTGAAAGGCTCAAGGTGAAGGGACCGTACCAAACCCCTTTCTTCGGCCTGCCCAACCTGGAAGTGTCATTCTCACTTGCAGCTCTTCGTTCACTGACTCCTCTCCACACGTTTATCACCCAAGCCCTCCTGACTCGTTTAGCTCTCAATCATCTAACCGTTTTCTCCGTATCTAAGCTTCTGTCCAGTATTATAAACCGAAATAAACTCTTATTAAATTCAACGGGTCTGTTCCACATTGCCGCTCTCAACGTCCTTAATCTGTGTCAAATTGGGCCATATGTAGCTCTTGCTCAGACCTTGTTCTCTCCTTTGATCGACATATGTTGTGTTTCCGAAATACGCACACAAGCCCCCAGGTGGGTCATTTATCTCAAACCGCTCGGTACGAACCCAGATTTCTCGCAATTTGCTCTTCGGTGTCTGGTGATCCTGATACATTGGCTCGTGCTATCTACGGTGAGGGAGTTGTGCTTATCCCCAGGGCTCAATGTGCCTTACTGGACTGGATTGCAGTGAACAGTAGTTTTTGCGCTGTTAGGTTGACTGGCCCAACCAAGATCGATGCATCTCGACGTGTCAAACGGTGTTTGTTCGTTGTGTCAGCGCGCGCTCAGTCAGACGGTAGCTCTGAGGCGAGATGGCTCAGTGGTTAGAGCGCGAATTTACTGACCGGAAGGTCCGTGGTTCTAACCCGACCTCTGCCTCTCGACTTCCTCTATCTAGGTTTGGGCGGCCTGGCAGTATCCCAGCCCTCGTGGCATGGCAGTTAGGCACCGAAAGGATGCTTCAACTGAACCATTCTGAGGCTGAGAAAGACTGCTTATATCGAGATTTGTCACGTTTACTCCGGTCAGCGGGAACTACAGATATCGTAATTCTGACAGGTAATATGAATGCTCAGGTTGGCCACTGAGTCCCGATGAAGCACATCTTGGTGGTCGATTCGAATTGAGGCTTACCGTACAGATAATGGGTAACGAATTCTTCAATTATATGCTGAACTTCATTTGTTTCTAGCCAGCACAGACTTTCAGCACAATTGCTCACACCGTATGACTTGCAGGCCACCAACTGCAGACCAGCCGTGGACTCAGTTGGACCATGTCAGTTACCGGTGGAGAGCTTCGATATCAGGTTGTCATGCAGCTTTTAGTACACTTCTGGAATCTGAACACTGCGTTGTGCAGGCACGTATATCTACTCAGCTTCCTTATGGAACGCACTGGTTGATGCGAAGGCATTCAGTTCACAACCTGCAAAGAGTCTCTGTAGCTCAACATGGTCGAGTTGAGTTGGCTGAGAAGCTACCAGAACCTCGACGGTAACAGTGGTTATTTGGATTACGGCTCTCGAAAGGGGCCGTCCTCATGGCAATTGAAGCCGTCTGCCAGAGATCCCTCGGACACCCGAGTGAAAAGTGAGGTTGGGTGTCAGTGAAACGATCTCCGAAAGGGATGGGGCCTCAACCATTCACAGAAACGTCGTCTTGAACGATGAGCTGAACACTGAAGAGCAGTTCCGCTGGGCCCTATCCACTCACCCTCTGGGGAGACGAACGGAATTCTAGTGGGACGTCGACATCAGTCCTCTATCGACGATAGAATTCTGGCGTGCGATCTCATTACTTCAGCGCAACAAAGCATCTGGACCAAATGGTTTGCACCTTGCCTTTTTCAAAGAGGGTGGCGAGTTCGTCGTGGCTAACTTAACGGCCCTGCTCCAAAATGTATGGAATGAGGAATAAATTCCAACAATGGTGATTCTCATATTAAAAAAGTGCAAGACCATCGTGCGAGAACCACCGGGTATCAGCCTAGTGGCTAAAGCTCCCAAGATATTCCCTGGTATTATCCTGCGGAGGTTGGTCCATCATTGCAAGAGTCAGATTCGCGGGAATCAAGTTGGGTTTCACCCTGGCGGAGGTTGCATCGATCATATCTTCACCTTGCGGCAAGTATTGGGACTGTGCCACTCTTTCCGACGACCAACAGTATTTGTATATCTCGATCTCACACCTGCCTTAGACCCCGTTGATTGTCCGAAACTGTGGCAGTCTGGCGATGAAGGGTCCCCCTCCACATTCTTGTCCATTACGAAGGCTTTATATGCCTCATCCCATGGGCGCGTACGTCTAAGGCGAATCCTCTCCTTAGTTCACCACATCCAGTGATGTCAGGCAAGGATATCCTCTGTCGCCCTTTCTCTTCAACTTCGTAATTGATATGCTGCTTGGATCTTCTTTACCTGCCTTTAGCGCTGACGCGTTGCCTCACGGACATTGTGTACGCCGATGATATTGCTCTTCTTAGATCAGGCCCTTTAGAAATGCAGACTATTTTAAATAACCTGAATGATCCTGCTGCACATGTAAAGTGTGAATTGCTGCTGCAAGATTGGAAGGAATCAGACCCAAACATCATTCTTGCAGGTTTATTTACCTGGTCAGCGGCGTAAATCTTGGTGGTTTGGCGGAAGAACAAATGATTTCCCGAACCGGGAAGGCAAGGGCAACGTTTGCTAGCCTCCGACATTTGTAGCACCGACTTGACATCAACTTGACTGTCAAGGTTTGACTGTACAATATCTGTCCGACTTTATAGCTTTGTGTATTTGACCACTGGTGCCTCAGAACCGTTGCACGGGTCTAGCGCGAACACCGCATTAGTTTTACTAAAGTCCTCCAGATCTTTTTAGGAAAATTTCATTCTCCCTCGATAGATCAGCTGGTTGCACTCTGCAGGCCACGTGCTTCGTACGCCAGGGGACAGCTCGCCTCTTAGCCCTCTTCGTCCATCCTTTTTCGGATGGAGACAACTCAAGGGTAGTCAGTCCATGACCTGGCAACGAAGCATGAAAGCCATTACCAGTCAACTCAATCGCGTTGGTAACTTCAGTCTTCCTGGGTGAGGACCGCGGCACGAGACAGACCAATGGTTCATGATCCTGGCAGATATAACTGTATCACGCAGTCACTGGCGCTCTTGCATCAAAGCTATCGCCTTTACCGCGTAGCTCTCAGTCCCTGTCACACCGGACAAACAGTCATTAGATGTCACTGAACTGATTGGGCGTGGCTCTCGTTCTCTCAATCTCCTCCCCAGTGAACAAAGCTGTAGCAGCTGGAACTGCTACATCGATGTACTGTTTGTGGGCTGAAAAACTGAACTGTCGGAAAGTTTTCACGCAATGTCCATTCGTGTGACCGTATATCCGTCCCGTGTTGCTTGAAGAATATGTAATGGACTTCGCGGCACACACGGAGTTAGAGCACCTTATTCTACTCAGCCGATTGAGCCCGTTGTACCTCGGCTAGATGTGCCATATCAGAGTGCGAAAAAGGAACAGAGGTTTACATCATAGGCCACCTCTGAATCTGTCGTCAGTGATCGTACCTTGCACCGATGACTGCGGAAAAGTTACATGCAGCAATTCACTGGAGCTACCACACACCAACTGAGAAAGAACTTGGTAATCACACGTTCGAGCAATCGAGAGTGGGGAGTCATGTACTCGTCTCTACATCGGGTTCAAGAAACTGATATCCTGCGTCCTTTGATCGAGGAGTGGACGAAGTAGGTCGTGAGCTTTTAAAGACCTTCCTACACTGGAGCGATTGCTATATGGAACATGCTGAACGAATTGTCAGCCGCCCACGGCGTGGATTCCAATGGAGTTAGGAAGCTTGGCTGCAGCTGCCAGGTGCGCCTAACTCCGAAGTTTCAACGACAACTGACGGTCAAACGATCCAACGACATCTGGTTGTAAAATGGGAAGGGATTCGGGAGAGATACTAGTGATAACTAAATAAAATGACTGTTCAGCTGTACCACCGTTTCGGTGCCCAGCTGCCATGCCACCCTAATGAAGCACGATGGCTGAGGTACTGCCAGGCTACCCAAGCCTAGAAAGAACCAGTCGAGATGCTGAGGTTAGGTTCAACCCACCGATCTTCCGGCCAGTAAGTTTGCGCCTTAACCTCTGAGCTATCTAAGCTCGAATATAAGCAAAAAATCTCGCTCAGCTGTAACACCCTTCCTGTGCCTAGCTGTCATGCCATCAGAAGGAAGCACGAGGTCTGAGGTACTGCCAGGTTGCCCAAGCCTAGACAGGGGAAATCGAGACGCAGAGGTCGGGTTGGGAAGCACGGACCCTCTGGTCAGTAAATTCGTGCTCCAACCTCTTCAGCCATCAGCAAACGAAGAACTGTGCGGCCCGAGGATGATGGTTTAACTGAGATGCCATATCTTGAGCCCTTGACTTAGAAGGATGACCCACAAGGCAGTGGGCGACCAAAATGACTCTGATATCCAGTAAACGGGAGTGTTTGATCCGTTGGGCACAGTACTTCGAACAACAATACAGTTGGTCACTTCACCTCAAATGCGGACAGTCGACCTTCAAAAGAAAGATGTACTGTGAACCTGGAGCCTCCTTCAGCTTCAGCTGTCCCCAACTGCATATCTCTACTCTAGCGTCATGGTTCTCCTGGTGACGACCTTCCACCCCATTGTGTTCAACGATGGTGGTAAGTTACTCATCCAGTGCCTCTCTTGTCTATTTGCGTCTATCTAGAATAAAGAGACCGTCCCAGACAACTGAGATGAGTCGATAACAGTGCACATTTTCAAAAAAACGTGCTCGCAGTGAATGTAGTATCCGCAGGGGTGTCAGCTTGACTCCTGTTGTGACAAGGCTTCTGGCGTCACTGATTCTTCGTCGTCTTACGGTGGCACGCGAAACCTTGAATCGTGTAAATCAAGCAGGATTTCGACCGGGTAGAGGCTGCGCCGACCGCATCGTCAGGTATTAGAACAACGCCTTATCTGCAAACGACCCACAACCTTAGTGTTCCTTGACCTCCAGAGTGCGCTTAATTCTGTCGATTGGTCGGTTCTGTTAAACACTTGCTAAACACGGTATGCCCCAGAAGTTTGAATATAACCCGATGTCTGTGTTATTTATTTCCGGGTGTTGGCGACTTTTCGTAATCCCTTTCATGCCCCTCTGTCAGGTCAAGGGTTGGCAGAGAGGTGGCCAGCCCTTGACATGGCAGAGGGTAGAAAGAGATAACGAAAATTATGGGTGCTGTCGATGCAACTCGTCTTCCAGGCTGGGGACCGAGTGATTTCCACTGCGCCTGGTTGGTGATGCTGCAAGGTATGGTTGCCAATCGACGTCAGTGGCGTTCTTGTTGTCAGTTTCTATCCAGATTGCCTGAATGAGTGTCTGAAGGTGTACGCTCCTCGGGTTGATTGTGATAGGCTAGTCCTAAGTCCGTTCTCCGTCCATTTTTATTCCTTTTTCCAAAATAAGGCTTTCAAATAAATCACGGTTGTACGGTAGCGAAGCATCATTGTTGAACACTGATCTCATGCTGTCGAGGCTGATGGTGATGATGTGGGAGGGTGTATGGTTAGCTTTCTCAAAGCTTCCCTACAAAAAGTGGTGTCCGACAAGGATTTCCACTCTCTCCTTTCTTGTTCAGCTTCGTCATTGATGAGATAATGAGGTGAGCGCTGGAAGGTCTTCAAAAAGCCGATGTTCAAATTGTTGCTGGTGAGAACCTTGTCGATCTGGAGTACGCAGACGACATCGTCCTCATCTTTGAAGACCAAGGCGGAGCGCAAGCTCTGTTGAATACCACACCATCTTTCGGCATGCGCCTTCTTCAAAGTGAGAGCTCGTGCTTCAGAATGTCCAGTCTCTGAACATACCCCTTACAATTCATGGAGAATCACTGGAGGTTGTGCAGATTTTTACACACCTCCTTAGTCGTGTTAGCTTTGACGTAAGTGCATCTGATGAAGGCAGTGCAAGAATCTCAAAGGCCCGAATGAAGTTTGCCAATTGGCGCCAAAAAACATATCACTGCGTATCAAGGGTCGTTCGTACCAGGCTACAGTAAGGACTGTGTTGTTGTATGGCTGCGAGACGTGGCCTCTGTGGACAGATGCTGGAAAACTTCTTCAGGTTTTTTACCACCGATGCCTCAGGCGCTTTGCTGGTTTTCGTTATCATCAACGGATTCGTAACGAGGTGATTAGACAATAGGTATTTGGTTGTGCAGCAGTTACTTCAGTCGCGGTTGGCTCAGTGGTTAGAACGCGAATTTACTGACCGGAAGGTCCGTGGTTCGAACCCGACTTCTGCCTCTCGACTTCCCCTGTCTAGGCTTGGGCAACGTGGTAGTATCCCAGCCCTCGTGCTTCCTTGTGGTGGCATGGCAGTTGGACACCAAAAGGGTGCTACAGCTGAACTTTAATCGCGGAAAACATCCAGCACCACCGACTACGATGGCTCGACCATGTTCTACGCATGCCGAAACACCGTATACCCAGACGAGTTTTTTTCTCCATGCGTCCTTCAGAATGTTGCGAACCGCGAGGTGGACGACGGATGGCTTGGCAGAAGGGTGGTAAAGAGACTACGAAGAGTTTGGGTGTTGTTGATGTTGTACGTCTTCCAGGATGCTATCCCAGTGACTCGTTTGCGTTTGGCCGCAGGCATTGCAAGAAATGGCGGCTGATCGATTTCAGTGGCATTCGTGTTGTCAGTTTCTTTCCAGATTTTCTGATTGAGCGCTGGGAAGTGTAGGCACCTCAGAATGCTTACGATAGGCCAGTACCGGGTCCCCTCCCTCATCCAATCGTTCTCTTTTCTTTTCACTCTAAGGCTTTAAATATAATTAGATGAACTTTGTGGTTGTACGGCAGTGAACAATCAGTGTCAACGCTGATGTTCATGATTATGATGATGACTGTTCAGCTTGGTCCATCGCCCTCAACGCACGGCTCTCATTCCCTTATTCTCTTTATCCTCGGTGAAGAAGCTGTAGCAACTGAAACCGGTGCACTACGCTGCACGGTTTGTGAGTTGAAAAACTGAACTGGACTGAATTGAGCCAACTAATGTGACTTCACCTCCAGGGCGCACTCACGTTCTAATGCTAGGTGAGATTCATGGTTATATCATTTTTCCGTAAGTTAGTTCATTTTTTTACCAGTGACTTTTCCAAACGACGGCTTTTTGAAACGATTCGAAGCCGACCTCTGCCTCTCAACTTCCCCTGTCTAGGCTTGGGCAACCTGGCAGTATCCCAGCCCTCGTGCTTCCTTCGGGTGGCATGGCAGCTGGGCACCGAAAGGGTGTTACAGCTGAACCATTATTTTTTTTAATTTTGACTTTTTCAATGGTTTAATGGAGCAGGCGAACTTTGCGCTATCGTCAAATTGCGAGGACAGCATTAGGACGTTCGTGGTCTTATTCAACTCGTGTATTTTATACTGAATATCGATCGATAGTGGATCAGTGCCACTGATAGCTCGCTGAGACGTGACTTGATTATTTGACTGAACTCTTGAAGGCTCCCCGCCTCTGATCGATAACGTTTGCTCTGGGGTTTTTCGCTGCACCTAAAGATCCTACGGTCACCACACAAGTGTAAAAGATGTTTGACAAGGTCTATGAGTTTCGAATATTAGTCAAGAGGGCCACTTAAATGAGCCTCAGTGGTACTAAATATGTCCAGTTGCGTATTCGTAGATTGTTCCAAGGGGTTACTTTGCGCGTCATAACTACCGCCTCTGAGAGTCTTAGAGTAGTTTTCCGGGACACCAGAGAAGGTAGACAGGAACCGGCCATTAAGGGATACTTTTCCGGACGTTGCTAAGCGAATTTCACGGAAGTGGTTGCCTGCGGTTATCCAGACAAACAGAGGTTCCTCGGCCTAGTAGCCTGAGAGAGTCCGGACACCGGCACGATGAAGTTTGGTGCTTTTGTGACACACAGAGTAGCAGTGCTTCTGCTACTGGAGCATTAACTGCAGTTTTGTGTTTAGGTGGATAGCATCTCTTCATAGTCCAACGGAACTTCTTGCTTGAATTGCCGACAACATCTAGTCTTTCCGCTCCCCTTCGCTACTAGGAGTTAACACCCCTTTCGAATTCTACCAGGGCTGGTACGCTTCTTCACGCGCTATGCTTGCAACTAGGGGCATAGTCTGTATCCTTCTCCCCACAAATGAACGTTTCAGTGCATTTTTTGTTCAGTGTTGCAGACCATTTGATTCAGTTTTATCTCTGACACTTTATCCTCTCACTTCAGGCTCCTCTGAGGCGCTGTGCCGTGAACATTCCTAGTCATGTTGTCAGTCCCACATGCACGGGAGTCTCTTACTCTCAGTCGTTCTTGTGTAGGGAGCGGTCAGCGACGTCTCTCTCCAACCCCTTCCGAACAGAGCTATCAAACCATTGAAACACATCCGGCCTCGTTATTTTCTGTCTCACAGGCTGACGCTGGATCTGACTCCCTCAGTTTGACAACCACAGTCACTGGAGATTTAGTCGGCGGTGGCATATGGGATAGATCTCAGTCAATCATGCCTCTGGGTTGTGCTTTCGGTCGTGGTCAAGTATCCAATTTCATCGATTTAGGGACACAGCGGCCGTCGGCATGTGGTGAAAAAGGCCTTTTTGAGTTCCTGAAGGAAGCGGAGTTAGACCACTACTATACGGCACTCACCACTCATCTGAAGGTAGGTTTGATTCTGAAGTGTCTCTTTAGGGCATCAATGTACATAGATTCGGTTGTGAATGTTTTCATAGGCAATGTCAGGAGTAATAAGTTAATGTCGCATGCAATTATTATGAACGAATTGTTCCACTGAAACCCACGTTTTGTGTCGATCGCGTTCTTGCCACGGCTGAGGATGGTTGACTGCTTGTTTACCTAGCTACTTTCGGTTAGCGGCTGCTAACACTCTAATTATTTGACTTGGGAGGTAATCTTGTGGTCTTAGACATAGGTACTGTTCGATTCTTCCTTGTATTCACCATCTCAGCCGTATGTGAACTAATAAACAGCACGGGAGGTAACTGAACATATCATCGCCTTCAATGCTTGGCTGTACTTCCCTCACTCTCCCATTTTCTGGTGTTCAAAACTGGTGCACCTGGAACCAGCGCACTCTTGGTACATGTTTTATAGCTGATAGACTGGCTGACTGTCTGAGGGAGTTTTTTGCCAATCTGGTTCACTCTGTCTTCCAGCTGTAAGCTGCCGTATATTCTGGGGCTGGTAACCAAGGTCTATTCATGTTGTTGCACCAACGCCCTTTGTTACATTCGGTCGTCTATAGGGAGTCCTGGGG
This sequence comes from Opisthorchis felineus, assembly GCA_004794785.1. Lineage (NCBI taxonomy): Eukaryota > Metazoa > Platyhelminthes > Trematoda > Opisthorchiida > Opisthorchiidae > Opisthorchis > Opisthorchis felineus. Next base: position 1,671,419 of record SJOL01007141.1, read on the forward strand.
AGTTTTTTAGTTTTTCGGTTTGTCTTTACTCACCAGATTTCATTCTATCTCAGCCGAATAGTACTTTTTCCAGATCATGATTATACCACCCGCGGAGTACAATACTGAAGAATCTCTTGGGTGTTTTTCAGCCTCCCTTTAGTCCATAGCGCGCCATGTTGTGCACTTTCTCAGTCTTTTTTTCGACACAATCACTGTTTAACGGTGTACCTGTGGCCTCGGCTTACACTTCTTCTCGGTCTGTTATGTTTCAATGCGAATAGATCCGATCAGTGGAACAGATCAAATACGTGGATGACTCGGATCTGACAGAGTTGGGTTTTAGCCGACCAGAGCAACGACGCCTCCGCAAATTTTTCAAACGGGAATGCCCGCAGACCACAATGGGGAAGCTTCGAAAGGTAGATTTCCCACTGAAATTTTGTGGTAACTTTTTTCAGCTTGTAAAAGTGCTCTTCATTCAGGTTGACACCGTTCTGCTGTACGCTAGTAATGAGTCCTTCCCACTCATGTTAGCCAGCTGGTAGGTTATGGCCTATCCTGGTTTCGGCTTTTAAAGGGTAGTGAGTTCGGTGGCCTTTCCTGGATCAAGCTCGTCGGTGTTTCTGAAGAATCGCTGCAGCATAATGGGTCAAATCAAAGGGATTTCAAGATAGCTCAACAGACGAGCTGTCATCACTTAACGGTTATTTTTGTTAGACATACTTCGTATTGCGCAGCGCTGAACATCCTATTGAGCTCCTTTTGCCCAGGCGTTTATAGGGTGAAAATTAACCGAGGATGGTGGCTTGGTAATAACCTATGAGATTCAAGACTAAAATCAGTCGCGTTGACAACTGCCGTATCCCTGGCGGGAGACTCCGTGACAAAACTAGCTCGGTCAACCACGCTAACGGCGTCTGGTTTCCTAGATGCATGGAATGGAGATTCTTACAATGTGTCCCCACACCGTTTTCACTTTTTACTGGGATACTATTCCTTCGTGGCTAAATGTTAGTTAAGCACGAGTTCTCACCATCACTTTGTTCCATGTTGTTTATGCCAGTAGCTGCACTACAGGCGGTCAAAACCACGGGGTTAACAGCTTTCAGTGCCACCACCCTTAGTGCGTAGGTATCCACCAGCAAACTGAGTCCGACTGCTTCCCCGTCGTTGCCCTTCCTCTTGGTGAAGGAAACTGTAACAACTGCGATCGATGCACTTGGCACGTAGCCTGTATTTGGCAAACTGATTTGAGCTGCGGTTGCTTTTGCTGTGCGTTCCACACCACTTAATCCGCTGATTATCGATAAACAAAACCATGGATACTAGTACCCTTACGATGTTTTTTTTAGTGAACGGGAATCAATTAGCTTTGTTCTCTGTTTAGGTAGTGTCCGTACCGAGGGGGGGGGAGGGAGCTGGATTCATTCAGAACGACTGAAGTTTTAAACCGTCACAGACCAAGACCGACCCGGTGTTGCACGCATAGCGAAACGGACATCAGTCATACTGCTTGTTATTATTGGTGTTTTCGAAGATTGTTTTAACGTACACTGCTGATTAATGCATTTTGGATTATACAGCGCCTTTCACGATCGACTGGTGCAACCAGATCCGTTTCGGTCTCGCGTACAGTTGATAAGGTACTTGGTCCAGATGCTGTGGCCCCGACTGTGCGGTTTACATCGGTGGATCATACCCCCACGTATGAAGAGGGGCGTAACTGGGACAATTCCAGGGCAAATGTGCGAGTTGGGGAGAGCGTGGTCGGTGGTGGCACACTGTATCGTATAATTCCTGCGAGACAGCTGGAAATTGGTGCAAACCTGGGTGAAGGGGAATTTGGGAAAGTTTTTCAGGTAAGTACACATCCTTCTTTTTACGGTAACAAACTTCCTTTGCTATTCTCAGTTCAGTGGGTCTCAGTGCACCCTGTCTTGTTTGACTCTTTTCATCCCATCTCAAACCCTTTTATACATGTAATCGGTGTTTCGGGAAACACTTGTTACCGAATGCTTCTGTAGCGTCTTTGACAGATCAACCCCAACGAAACTCGGCGACCCTGAGAACCATCCACGTCCAAAAACCTCTGATCAGATTTCAGGCCCATTAGATCATAGTTATCCAGCCTTCCGTGAAAATCTGTAACTGTTTCGGCTAAACAGATGTTTAAATTTATTGACTAAGTCAATAGCCTCTTCAGACAAATCGCACTAGCGTGAGATAGTTTATTGGTGTAGACGTGAAGCTACTGACCGGTCCTAATCCAAACATGACTACTGCTCTCTGGGCTTGAGCAATCTGGCTTCCTTCGGGTGGCATGACAACTATGCACCCAACAGTTAGATTAAATTTGGTTTTAACAACCTAAGGCTGTCTGTCGCTCATGGCTGCAACTTAAAATCAACACTGATTTTACCTACTTTGTTGCAAGTTTATCCTGTGGAGGGATGCCTCTGTATGACGATGAGCGGCAACGTTGCGATCAGTCCCCACCAACGAGAGTGAATTTCATCACCCGACGGAATTTTCGACTGGTCGATGTCAGCTTTTGATTGTATTGTTTTAGTTGACTTGCTGATTCCTACAAGAACTTGTTGAACAGGTCTAGTTCATCATCCGGCTCGTGAATGATGTGCCTAACTGATGCAGTCTATGCTGTTCGGACTCAGAATGAGTTGTTTTTCAGAGGCACTGTCGACAAAACAACCGACTTGGACAACAAACTTTAAGAGCAATCATCAGTTCGTAAAGGCCTGCATTCATAAGTCAGCATTGGACCGGTAATGTGTTAGCTGGTTGTGGACGTGATTCAAATTCATATCTCTGTTGGAAAAGAGCTCTACTGGTTCCTACATTTTTAATTCATTTTTTCATCCTACATTATCCGAGGTATTTGGAAGCTTCGAATGTTTCATTGTTTCAGCCATGACAAAGCGAAGGGGTGTTATAGCTCAATGCTGCCTTGAAATTACTGGAACAATTGGGGGCGAGATGGCTTAGTGGTTAGAGCGCGAATTTACTGACCGGAAGGTCCGTGGTTCGAACCCGACCTCTGCCTCTCGACTTCCCCTGTCTAGGCTTGGGCAACCTGGCAGTATCTCAGCCCTCGTGCTTCCATCGGGGGGGCATGACAGATAGACACCGAAAGGATGTTACAGCTGGACGATCGGAGAACAATTGCAAAATAACCTTACGAAGCCCAGTTCAGTTTTATAACTTGATCATAACTTCCAATAGCAAAGTAAGATAAAATACACTTGACTCGAAAGCCCATTACAAGCTTTACAGAACGCGCTGGATATTTCGTTTTTGAATCGAAGATATGCTCTGGAAAATTGGCTTAAAACTTTGTGATCAACAGTAAAACCTGTTTATTCTAACGATGCTAATCAGAATGTTAGAATACAGTAACAAAGCTTCGAAAACGATGAGTGTGGTTCACTAACTGAATATGTAAAAACAGGTCAGAAATACTGCTTCCGTAGAGAGGATTCGCTGTAGAAGCAGAGCGGTTTTTTTCAACTGCTTGACAAAGGTTAAAAAGTCTTCAGTCACCCACCCTTCAGTGAAAAATGCTGTGAGTGCGGAGTAATGGAAAACGGACAGACAAAAGAACAAACCACACATCTTTAACTGTCCAGTACATCTAAGTATAGCAATTAAAGTGTCCCCTTTTCACCGCAAATTCGGCGTAAAGTGACACCAACCTTGTAAGCAGCCTCATGTCCTTACAATTCACAAAACAGGTGTTGCATTCATCAGGAGTGGGCTTTTGTGGTTGACGATAACACGTTTCCTTTTTTATTTGCATTTAGTGGTTGGTAATAGGATAAAGTCTAGTGTCCCCACTCGGTTCAAACAGTTTGTTCAATCGCTTCGAGATTGCTCAGTGGTTAACGCGTGAACTTACTGACCGGTGAGTCCGTGGTTCGAACCCAACCCCGGTGTCTCGACTACTGTCTAGGCTTGGGAAACTTGGTAGTATCTCAGAGTACTTTTTCACTACCAATTGTTCTTACCAACATGTGACTTTTCATATTCGCATCCGAGATAGAGATAACGACACCCCACGAACCCTAGACCCCTTCCTCATTCCCCAGTTTCCGTCTTTCTCTATTCTCCTCGGATCCTCACACCACATGACTACGTGTTCCCACTCCACTAATCGTACAACCCTCTGCGCTCTGTCGTGTTTTATCTTCATAACTCTTCAGCAGCTGAGGACGTATGCGCTTGGTTTTTTTCTCATAAAATCATCATCCTCATCACTGACAGCAACACCAGATGAGAACCTTGGTGCTTCACTGCCGTATAGCCATGTCTTTTCCTCATACATATGGACATATTATTTTTCGAAGAACTCATCAGCTTTTGTCCAAAGGTCCATATATATCCTCATCATGGGCCCGCACATGTTTATTCTCTGTTTCCTTAGGCCAGCAAACGTTCTTGTTTTGAACAGTTTAACCATGATGGTCTTCATACCGTTGCACGTAAGAATTGCATGCACGAACGTTGGTTACGTGGTTCTTCCTCATTCACTCACTCGGCTTACTTGTCCGCCCAAAAAAGCCGTCATCGATTGAACAATAAAGAAATCCATCTACAGAAAAACTAGACAAACATTAAACATCAATATCCATCTTCTTTCTCATGGTCGGGGTGTATTTTATCGTCCTTTTATCGTTACTACCACGACGAGTGTTCCTGAGTTTATGTTGGAAACTTCCAATCGTTCCATTGTCTTGTGTTCTTCTAGCCAAGGTTTCGTGGTCTACAGTCGGACTGTACTCTTTTTCGGGCCTTCTTCTGATCTCAGGACAAAAATAGCACGTTTCTGCGGAAAACACCTTGACTGTCGTTTTGTTCACTTGATTGTCTGCACCTTATCTAGCGAGTGTTTCGCCGATTGATCTACCTTAATCCTATGAACCATATATGACGTAGTAAAAAAACTCACTCACTGACATAGAGGCTACCTCGCGAAAAGTCCATAGGGGCAAAGTTGAGTTACTTCCGGTACATATTCAGGTGATTAGTTAAGGCTGATTAGAACTGATTTGCAATACTACACTTTTTCGACAAAAATCAATGGAATTTTCTTTACAGCAAATGAACGTAGTATCCCTATTCGTTTATCACCTCACGAACATGATTTTTTTCGTGTGAGGTCACTAGCAAAACGATTTTCCCACTTGCGCTCTCTAATTCACAAGCAACGCCCAGTTCCTTTTGGACCGAAGCTTAGAAAGCGCTCTCCAGGCTCTCTTATAGAAAATTTTATTTGAATTCCCCGTCATTTTGACTTGGGCCTGCTTCACTCATACTGACGCTCCGTAGTTTTATTGATTCTCCCACCAACTGCTCTTCTGGTGGCAGCAGCATTCTGCTAAAAAGCTGGAACGACTTCTTCCGCTTGTAAATCTGATGATTCACCCTTACAATATCAGTCTACCAGCCGAGCTAATCAAACATGCGGTGTAGCTCCCTTTTTTGTTACCCGTACGCAGATTGACGTCACAACTATCGGACATGCGGTTTATCTTTGTGGAGCATCATGTGTCTTATTTTACGGAAGACAAATCGTGTCCAGATTCATAAGTTAATATGACATCTTAATGGCTTCCAACCGAGAAACTTAGTTTCTCGGTTGGAACTACTCATAAGGTTACTGAAAACTCTTCGACTTTATGAGTAGTTTGCTTGAGGAAAATATACTATGATATCTCGAATATCATTAAGCGTCCTTTGTGCAGCACATTCAGTTTAGAAGAATATCATAAACGAGAGATTCAGCTGGGATTCAGTTGAGTCTCCGGTTAGAACCAAATTGGTGTACAAGTGAATGTATTTCGAGAACATAGTTTCGTTTGTTCCTTTCGTTTTGTCAACATTTCCACTTACCGTCTCACTCTTCCCCCTGTAAAAATATCGTCGCCACACTCAAACAGGGAGTATGGCGTCCTGAGTTTGGAGGCGTCGTCCAGGTAGCCGTCAAAATAGTGGAAACGCATCGTCTGACTGACAACACGGATGAATTCCTCAACGAAGTAGGCGTAATGCACCGACTTAATCATCCGGATATCGTTCGCCTCTATGGGATCAGTGTAGAACCAGACGTCGTCAAAATTGTGAGTTCCCTTGTACGAAATCCTCTATTTTGTTATCTTCAGGATTATGGAATAGCAAGTGTACCTCACTTTCTACGTAAAATGCCTTCCTAATCCTAAATTCCTTTCTATTATCCGAGATGCCGCGGTTTCACGGCTAGGATCCATGGTTTCATCACACTGTCTTGTTTGATGTTTACTGGGTTTCTGATGCGCAGGTGAACGGTTACCGTTGTCAGTAGATCTGATGGAGTTGGGTTCATTCAGGCCTTTCACGGACGACTAATCCCAACGTTGGTAACTTATCTCTCTATCCATCCATCCATGATTATCGTATACGGCAACATCAGTGATGAGATTCACACTTCATCGCCATAAAACCACACCATGTTTGGAAAGCCCTAAATCAGGAAGAACAAGGTGAGCTAGGTAGGGCCCTAACGCTAACTTACCCAAACCTTCCGGGCTACGTGCATGTGCAAACACAGAGTCTCGGTGGAAACAAACTGCACGGACACTACTCCCATCTGTCAGTAGCCACCTCTTGCAGCATAACCAGTAAGGCTCAGGGAGCGCCACATAAACCCTACTGTTGAAGGTGGGCTGTACTCGTAATAATCTTCTGCTATGCCACCTTTTGGTTTGCGCTGTTCCGACGGATGCATCACATGTGACAACCGCCGCAGTAGACGATCAGCTGCAATCGTAGAACATGACTGAGTCACCGCCGTTTATGGTGCTGCATGTTTTCCATACCTGAACCACACGGTGCGTAGCTGAACCCATATCCTCCAGTAAATTTGACGAATCCCAACCGGCTACGGTTGTGAGGTACCAATGACCAGTCAACTAAAAGGTCCCATTCGGTATAGACAATCATATAACAACAGAATCCGCGGTTTGGCATCTTACTAGCACCATTTTATGCCCAGTGATGCATCTTCAAATGCCACATGGCATTAATGAGCCAACATTATTCGAGTGTTGGAAATTTGTGCAACGCCTTCATCAGATTCACTTCCATGCGAAGTGGTCCAACTGCCAAGATAAGTAACGCGAACCCAAGTACTCAGTTTTGCCTCTTGAGTCTCGTGGGGCATGTCCGGAGACTCACTCTGAAACATTACCTAACACTTGTATGTTGAAATCCTGCACCAATAGGGAATCATAGTAAGACCGTCAATTGGTTAACAATTGCTACCTTGTTCATCTGAACCAGTGGGAACAATGTTGTCTGTTCATACGTAGTTGTCTTCTGAGCCAGATTGAAGAGAACCAGGGATCTCGAAGTTCGTGGAGCTTCTCTTACATTGGTTCATCAGTGATGGATTCGAATGGAAATGGGGCTGGACGTCTTTGCCAAGAACCGCTGAGTCGAAGCTCTTGGAGAGATGAGGATGTCCTCTCGCAGGCTAAAATCTGTTCGAACCTAAGGATTGGACATGGTTCGCAAGTACATGGGGCATATGGTGTTGTGAAGAGCATGTGGGCAGAAGAACCGACCAGCCGATAGAGTCTATCTTAACTGTTATTTCAAGAAACACCCAAATCGTAGATCGCCATATAGCCGCTGTTCCGCGAAGTCTGTCAAACCTACTAGCCCTTGGATCACTGGAAACACGGTGCGTTTGAACATCTTTGGAATTTCATTTCATATTAATTTGATCAAACGGTAGACCACGAAGTAGTCCTCGGTGTGTTCTCTGAGCTGGGCAGTTTAATTGCAAACGTTTCACCTCCAGTCAAGGTGACACCATCAGTACGTTGTTAGCGCGCATAGTGGAGAGTAGCGATGGGTCGGTGGTTGTGCGTGCAGTAGTTTTGCATGTTTGTCAATATACGTGCTGCTAGCCGGGGCTGATCTTTGTTCACGATTGGTTGTTCGGTCGGGCAGTTCCGTTGATTGATCTGCTACCATGTGTCCTGATTGGTCGATAGCCACGTAACCTTTGAGCTTGGCCTCCCCCGCTCTCGTAATCTGGTCGTTGTTGGAATAACCTCTGTCCTGACACTGGGTTGCAGACCAACCAGTAGAACCGCCCGACCGAATGACCAATCGTGATCGAAGGCCAGCCCCGGCTAGCATCACGTACATCAACGCACACGGAACCCTATTCAACGTACACCCGCCGACCCATCGTTACTCTCCACTACAATCCCTAACAGCGTACTGATGATGTCACCTCGATTAGTGGTGAAACGTTTGCACACAAATTGCCCTGTTCAGCGAACAAACCAACGACCATCTACGCTACCTGAGCTAGTAACATTCGCCTCAATAGCAGACTAATAAGTAGTATGGTTTCAGTGTATTTTTGAGTCCTTTCCGATGATGCTCATTAGATTACCGTGTTTGTCTGTCTGACTACTGTGGAGTGAATACACGCTTTATGCACCCGAACGGTGATTTATGGTGTAGTTTGAGTGACGCATTGGTAACCTGAAAATATGAAGTGGGCATGCAGAAATATTGTACTCCATGTAAATTTCACCAAAAAATTTCTGTCATACAGGCGTTGCGCGTTAACAAACATTAAGATAAGGGTGCGAGGCGAATGCCGTATCCACAGCCTCAGTGCATAAACTAAGGTTAGCTGGGCTTCGGTGAAAATGGATTAAGCGTGAACGAACAATTCAAGGTTACTTGTGATCGTTGCCTCGATTACTTCGCCGACGAGTGCCTGTGAATGCAAGCCTAAGTGACAGTGTGAAGTGAAAGATTACTGGGACGGTCACTAGATTGCCTCCCTTGAATGAAGGGAAATCCTACGTCCCCGAACTTCCGATCATTAAGTGGCCAGGAATAGCCCTGAGAACGACCCAAGACTACATTTAGTCCGGTCCGCAGATTCATGCGAGCTTCAGATGTATGAAGCCTACGGTCGGGCGCAATATCAGTGTGTTCAAATTACATTGACTAAAGAATGACGTTCGGGGCAATAATGAAAGAAGATAATAGAGACTTGAATAAAGGAGCCACTCTTTAGGTAACAAATTCACGATAACTCATTGTTATCACACTAGCCAAGGAATCCATTGCAATTGTGTGAACTGAAATCACAGCGGGTGTTGAGGGTTGTTTGAGGTTAGAAAGTGATCAGTTGGCCATCTTCGAGTCTTACTCATTGTCCCAAGACTCGACGAACTGCGTAACCTAATCACTTGGCCTGATAAAGATTTTGTGTCAAAAACGAAACGTTACCCAACAATAAATCTAACGATTGTTCTGCAGACTTTTCCGAAACGATGAATTCTCGTTTTCAAACGTTTTCCAATCGATCGAACCGAATAATTTATTGTGGAACGCCGATTCCCGGTGACAAACATGAAGCGAAGAGCATTTCGGCAGAATGCATGAGTCCGTGTAATTTTGTGACATCCTATTCAGCTGCGTATTATCATCACGTTATAGGTGAAATGGAGAAAACTGTCAATGTAACGGTTGTTCAGTGTTAAACCGAATGCAAGTTGTGAAAACAAATCCAATACTAGCTACATGTAGCGATTTTTCTTGGGTGGGGGAGACTAACAAAGGGAGTCTTGTCACGGTGGAGTCGGATCAAGGCTAGTGATAGGAATAAAATGGGGGTAGGGAATGGGCGTGTTGGTCTGTCATCTGTTCATACAAACCCTATCAGACAGCGATTTATTTCCGAATGCACAGGTTTGGTTTCAGAATGACACTGACCTGTGATCGAAACTCTGGGCTTTTTAAGGAAACCTGTGGAACTTAGTGGTTGGTTTAATTCATGAATTTTGACTGACGAATCTATCCACTGGAATTCTAAGTCGTTTTATAAAGATGAAACACTAGTTTTCCATATCTGTCGGAACCTGGGACCACGAACAACTCAAAGTAGCGGATGTGGGTGATAACAACCAGCGATTGGTGAATGTCTTTCAGAGTCGAAGAGAAGAACTGTCACTTCCGTGTTTAGCAGAAGTACACAGATATCAAATAAATGACTTGTGTACGGTTCAAAAAGATACGAGAATGTCACGGCTAGATGACGTTATCAGAAAAGGTAATCTTCACAAAAGCATAAAGTTCGCTACAAGACATCATCGATAGCCTTTCAGAGGTGGTAAATGATGGTCTATTGTCTTTCAGAGCTTCAAAAGAGCTGTTTCGATGTTGGGAAGGTGAGTATTAGTTAGGTTTACGTTAAATAAGTCCAGTGGTGTTGAACATTTTGTCTTAGCAAGTTTTGTGGCGAGGCACTGTTCCCCAGGAAGCTGTTGACAGCATTTATGCTTGCTAGCCCTGTTAGAATTAAACATTGGATGCACTCAACACCGGTGAGTCCTCTTTCTATTACAAACTCCTTTTGCAAAGAATTCTAGAGGTTGACCACAAATTGCAGTGGATATAAGATAATCCAAGGCCCACATCACCCGAATTTGAGTGGAAGCATGAGTGTAAAGTTTCCACCGTTGCTTATGGTCTCCAAGATTATTTCTATATTTTGCTCTTAAGCTTCTTTTGTGCCCGTAAAATCACTCAAAGTAATGGCCGAATGATATCTCAAACCGTACTTCAGCAGTGCGACCTCTAGGCTGAGGTCTTATCGTAGTCTTAAGGCACAACTTCAGAGTACGTCTGTTCGACTTTTTGGTGCCGCTTGAAGGTTCACCGACCACGATCGTGTGCGTTCGAAATATTGATACTTTGCAGTCTATGTCCGTCAAGCGTGGGCTGCGGGGCATTAGAATGTAGTTGTCGCCGCTCTTCTGTAAGCCGGATTCAGGTCAAATCTGACGGAGGAATGCGCCAAACTGATTGATTTCCGGTCGCTTGGTGGCGATCGTCATTATCATCATCACCATCATTGACAGCAGTACACCAGTAATACATCCTGGCGCTCAACTGCCCTACAACGGTGATGAGAGAAGGCCTTGGTAAAAAATGAAAAGGAGGAGGAATGTGCAACGACTTATTGCGGAGAACCCTATGTCCTTAGGAAAAATAATCAAGACTCGGTTCCTAACTCTTTTTACAGCATTAAAATTAACATATCTAGACATCGTGTTGACAAAGGGCGTTGTCAGCGGAATTGACTCACCGTTCTTCGCAAACTTTATCTGACATAAGTCCAACGCACAATGACAGGATTGGAAATGACAGCATGCGTACCACTGGGATTGGTTGCCGTGCCATATTGTTCAGGAGTTCCAGCTACGTTCAAGTAGGATCACGTGGGCTCAAGTCGGGAAGACACGAAGATCCCATCACTTCACGTTGCCATGTATTAGACAACAGAGGCAGCTGAAAATTCGCGATTTTTGGAGGCAACAAAAAACTTGTGTGATGTGCTGCAGTAAATGTCGAGTATAAAGAACACTTGGCTTGATCTGCTCCAAAGAACTCATAACAGTCAAGTATCATTCAGCTGTAGCACCCTTTCGGTGCCTAACTGCCATGCCACCGGAAGAAAGCACGAGGGCTGAGATACTGCCAGGTTGCCCAAGCCTAGACAGGGGAAGTCGAGAGGCAGAGGTCGGGTTCGAACCACGGACCTTCCGGTCAGTAGATTCGCGCTCTAACCACTGAGCCATCTCGTAACAAATCCTGGATGAACGTGGTCACTGGTCGCTGTGTCCTAGTGGCGGGGCCCCATGTAGATCATCGGGTGCTTCAATCGGGATTTAGTTCACATTTTCAGCTTCCATACTCCGAGGCTCTTACGATTAACCAACAACGTGCACCGCGTCGCACACTAGGACTGAGAACACCCGTCAGTCGTCTTCTGGTCCCACTTAGCCGAACTGGCGCACACACCAACGAGAAGCCGATCAATCGTAATATCTCGTCAATTTAGTCCTGTTGGTCCTTTTTCATTTTCATCACCCACTAGCAGTATGAATCATGTGTGACATAGCAGTCTGGTTCACCATTCGTACACACTGTGTTCTTAGGTGTACGCTCGTTTGACAGTCAAGCGAATACAGGCGTCCACCACCTACAGGAATAATATGAGTTTGAAGTTCAGAGCACTTGTTTGTATTTGCGGTTATACACCACTATTGTAATGACTAATATGCACATGAACCCACTCACTAATAAATCGGGCAAATTATTGATACTGTGTCCAACTCTATCATCGTCATCATCATCGACAGCATGACATCAGTGTTCAACACCGATGTTCCACCAATTGAATTGGAAGGAAATGAATAGCCGTTTGTGGCCAAACGAACTGTATCCGTTTCCGGACATGATAAGTTGGCAAAGCAACAAAAGACCCACTAATGGGTCACGCAACTCAATAATGGGCCATCACCACGTACAAAAAGTGCACATTTCGAATTTGATCGGATAAGCTCAGACTTCTGAAAAGAGTATGGCAGTTCAGCGCTGAAAACTACCAGATTTTATGGAATGTTGTCATTCAGGCCTTGCTTATGGCGATTTTAATATTTTTGTCTGCTTTTCCATCGGTCGTTTAATTTTGATACATCACTGGCAGAAGCTAATGAAGTTCCGATTAATTATCCCCTTAACCCATTGATCATGAATTCTCTGTACTGTAAACGTTCTCCATCTCATCCCGCACGAATGTCTTGAACGTAGGGAGACAGGTTTCTTTTGACAGACACGCTACCGTTAAAATATGTACGAAGCCACCACTTCACCGACAATTAGTTATGGTTGTGCAGCTTTCCATCGGATCGACCAATGTGGAATGGCATATTGCCTCATTTTGGGTGGTATCGCTTTCCTGGATGTCTACTTAGGCCTCCTCCCTTCCTTCTGTGCTACTTCCATGCTTTTGTAACCAATGCACTTTTTCTTGCCATCGTTTTTAGTGGGTTCACACCATTGAATGAAGAAAACCATGACCCACTCATCATCTTACATAATAACCAATATCTCCTGTTCTGTGACCTCTTAGCTGGGGACGCTCGAACCCCTCGGAATTTGCAGGGCCAAACTAATGTCGCTAGGTCCTACGAAATCATGGCTCTTAGTTCTAGAGACTATAGGGCGATCTACGTGGTTCCAAATCCTCTTTACACGTCTAAAGAAATGAATGTGTGATTATTCCTGTTGAAAACTACATGCCAACTACGTAGTTCAGAGTAATCTCAAATTTCCTTACGGACATCTTGTTCCTGCTTGAATGGTTGTGGGTAATTTGGAAATCTGCACTTCTCAAAATCAAATGCCGTTAACGAGACACTCGACAGAACCTTCCGTTTGCATGCAGCAAATCCAGCTAGATAATGTCATAAACGAGAAATCCAGATGAGTGTTCCATTAGTGCCATCTTGATATGCAAATTCGCCGATTCCCCGTACGTACGGTTTGTTGCTCAAGCACGGTGTAAGATTGATTCGAATCCGGATACTAGGCACCATGTCAAGATACCATCATGCACTCTAAAAAGGGCTTTCCGAGGGTTTTCATCATCCTCATAATTAGTGTCGAATCAAGATGGCTACTGTTGTTTTTTGTCGCGTCTGGCCTTCTGACTCTAGCTTAGCTCTTGAATTATGCAGGTATCGATTGATCTTCACATTATATAACTGAACTGATCCATCTTAGTAAGTGGCGCTCCTGTGACCTTCCTCGACACAAACCGCAGCACTACTCTGGAACACTAGCACTTTTAGCCCGACAAACCTTATCTGTAGGCATCCTTCCTAGCCACATACGTTTCATCGACTGTGTACACCTTCCAGGTCACCGAATTAGCCCCACTGCGTTCTTTGCTTGAGTGCCTGCGTGAACCGGAACTCCGACCCAGCTTCCCAGTTCCAGTGTTGCATCGGTTTGCTGTTCAGGTCGCCCGTGGAATGGCCTATTTGGAAGAGCATGGTCTGGTCCATCGCGATCTGGCTGCAAGGAATCTTTTGGTCTTCAGTAAGGACCTGGTAAGCCTCCGACTCAGTGCGCTTTTCGTATTTTCAGCTAAGCTTTAGCTGTTTTTTTGAATAGTTTATATGTGGATCTTTCAGGACTGTTAATATACCACCAGTTGTATACGGTGGTTGCTTGCCATTCATGACTTCCATGTTAGACATTGTACAGAGAATCGATGTCTACCACAGATTATAAATGTTCTTCTCAACGTCCAAACTGGTTCTACTATCACCCTTGTTCGAACTTGAAAATTAGTGAATCGAGGTTTTGCAGAATCCGCCCACGAATCTTGGAGTTAACCATCTAGCATCTTTTTTCAGATTCCGTACTTCTTTATGGTAACAACTTAGAAAAAAACAGCAAATTCGGTTGGTTGTATTTTGGGAAGTACAAATAACCCATGTCTTTCGATTATTATGCACAACCTTATGATCGCTTTTGTACGTTCAGACAAGAGTAAGAGTGCAGGTACACGTGGGCTCTTATATCAGGAGACTCGTGAAAAACATGCAGGTAAAAAGATCACATCACAAATTTGAAGTCCGGATGGTTTTTTAACCGTGTTCAGTTGTCTTCAGTTCTAGACGCATCGTTCCAGTTGCCTGGGACCGGCAACCCAATTTGTGTGGGAGGGCTTTGGCGATTTGCGTAAGACCCCTATGGCTTTGCTGATTGACATTGTAAGTTGTCTACTACCTGAGATGGGATGGGATGAGATATTAAGGGTAGGAATATTGCGTTTTAGTCACCCGACTGAAACCACCTTGGGATAAAGGGGTATTTGGTTTCTACTGGAAGATGGTTCTCTTCGGTAGATAGCACGAGTTATCGTGGTTGCTGAGGCATGCTCCACTGAACTCTGCAAACCACTGACATCGCTTCGAAGTGGGTTTTTTGGAACTTAACGCTTTGCAACACCTGATCAAGGTTGATTCGACGATGCTTACCCATGCCCTCGCAGAACAACCGCTGGAAACAAATGCGTGAACTTATCGATGATTCTGTTTTTGTTTGAGTGTTTTATATTTATCATCCGCAAGAGTGGAGGTTTTTCCCAACGAAAACAAAGCGTGAATCACTGTCTGCCGAAAAATGACGGGTGTTGTTGACTTCATTGATATTGATTACTAGTTTCTGTTGTTTCACAGTCTGGTGTTGAGTTTACACGTATTTCTACAACTTTCCGAACAGCTCTGACCTGGAAAGTTATCACGGTGAGATTAGCTGACCAATTACTTTTTTCGATGCTTCGTATGATACTGTATTATCTTCCCTATTGCTCGGTTTACTTCGGCTGACGTATGATAGGATGGGCAGGCTCCACGTATTGCAGCTGTCCCGCCTTGTGATCGGCAACGGCTTGTGCACAGATTGAGACCAAGTCTTCTTTCAGGTGACGGACACCATAGATCCATCAGACCCTGAGGTTTTCGGAGTCGGATTTGGCCCTTTTATACGACGTTTTCCGCTGCGTTCAAGTGCGGTATCACCAACATCTACAGAGGGTTGCGTCAAAGACCTTTTGCACCATTGTCCTGTTTGTAGTGGATATATTCGAACCAATGCAGTCGGCGCTGCTCAACGGCTAGTTTTAAAACACCAGAATAAGATAGTTGAACTGCCGCGTTGGAAACCTTCTCGATCCACCATATTTCCAGAACACTCCTTAGTCATCGATGATTGAAAGCCTCAGTCCTCGCACGCTCATCGAAGTGAAATTTTCAAGTGCCTGTGAAGTTGTCCATTATTTATGCTCCAAATTCGTCATTTTTTCTTATAGTCATACCTTCAGGTGGTCGTTCTTCGCCGTCGGCACATTTCTCCCACCTGACAAATAACAAAGTCTATTTTTTCGGGATGCAATTTACCTCTGGCAGCTCTTATCAACGGTGTCGATACCACCTCTTCCCTAGTGTCTTTTACTAAGGGGTGATAAGGCTTTAGATACATGATCGTCTCATCCTAGCCCATCAGCTAATTTACCTAATGGTGTTTAAAAAGCCGCTGTTTTGTTTTCCCTTATTTCTCTCTCGTAAGAGACAGCGATGGTTACAGGTGGGTGGCCGGCCTTTTTCACTCAGTCAAAATGTGAGTCGTGTATTCAGTTTATCATTTCTAATGAAGTGAGTTTTACTTTCGGGTAATGGGTGCCAGCAATAACGAGAACGCAATAGGGAGTTAAAGACCAGTTGCTTTGGTGGCTTATACAATCCCGCTAGATCTAAGTGAGTAGGTAACATAAATACAATAAGATACCATCGCATTCCCGTGGCCGCAGCTGTTGATCTGATCACACACGTAAGGTGTTTCTTTTGGTGAATTTCTTTGATCGCATGAGCTGAATTCAAAGTTTTCACATGGGGATTCGTATAAACGCAGTCTCCAACTGTCAGAAAGGTCAGATTCCTGAAGATTATCCCAGAATACCCGAAACCTACTGAGACCCTCAAACTCCACTAAACGCTGATCAAACAGCCTTGGATTAAGGTCAGACAGTGCCCTTCAAAATATAGCGCGAGACAGCCTTGGATCAAGGACAGACAATGTCTCCTGAATATATAGCGCGACGCCATTGTACTTTTCGCACCTACTCGCTTGTTTACTATACAGCTGCTGTGTTCTTTGTCGGCGAGTCTTTTTTCCGGCACTAGGCACTGGAGCTGGGACAGCAGTCAGATATAGCAGATTGGTGACGCCCGACCGACTGAACCATGACAATAACTGGTGATGCAACTACAAAATCAGTTTACAGCGGCGCAATTGCGTTTGTTGGAAACCTTGACGCAGCAACTCAAAATTCAACCACCAATTCCGCTTCAGATGCAAATTCAGTCGATTCGATCGCCAACAGCATCACGGAGTTCCATTATGACCCTGTTGCTGGTCTAACTTTCGATTCGTGTTTCAGAGGTTACGAAGATATTTTTAAAGTCGATCTGAAACACAAAGATGATGCCTGGAGAGTGCGTTTATTGCCCATAAAGCTTGGTACAACGGAACACACGGTAGTCCAACTTCATCCTGTCAAAGAACACGCGAGTTCTCAGTTTTGACAAAACCATGCAGCAACTCTCAACAATTTTTGATGAGCGTTCGTCTTTGTTTACTATTCGCCACCAGTGTATGAAACTAGCGAAAGAGGAATGTGAAGACTATATCACTTATGCGGGTAGAGTTAATCTTGAATGTGAACAATTCAAGCTATCCAGCATGACGGAAGACCAGTTCAAGTGTCTTATTTTCATATATGGCCTTCAGTTGCATTCAGACAGTGATATCAAAGCGAGACTATTGAACAAGATTGAAAAGTTTCCCGAGGTAACGCTGAAATCCACTACTCACGAGTGTTTGAGAGACCATTATCCAACCCTGCTTTCGATAGTACCAAGACGACTTCGAGGCAACCTTCCATGGCGGCAAATTCAAACGGAGCAAAGCCCACGTCGGTATACTGACAATGCGGCGAACGTCATTTTGTGCGATTGTTTCCCTATAAAAAGCACAAATGTTCAGTGTGCAGTCGACGTGGGCACAAGGAATGCCTGTACCGGACGCGAAAAGCTAGCCGAAGATGCAGCGAAACTCGGAGGTCACGAAGCAGACGAAAGCAGTCAGAACCACGGTCTAAAGCAACCGTTGCCGTCGAACGGGAAGTCCTTGGCTGTGGTGTCGGAGACCATGAACCAGCTACCCGTGACTTTTGACATCGTCCGTGATGCCACCAAAAATGACAGCGTACTACAGAAGGCAGTGGAGTACCACCAATCCAGTTGGCCACAGCCAGAAAAACCATGGTGGCGCATCCATGTGGATTTTGCCGGACCAATTAACGGACAAAGCTTCCTTACCATTGTCGATGCATTTAGTAAGTGGCCTGAAGTCCTTGTTATGTCTGAGATAACAACGATAGCAACCATCAGTAAAATGCGGTATTTGTTTTCAGTACTCGATATCCCGGACAATGTCCGACAATGGTACTCAGTTCACATCCCATCAGTTTGGTGAATGCGTTGGAAGACACGGTGTCACACATGTTACTTCCATCCATTCCATCCCCAATCTAACGGTCAAGCTGAACGGTTCGTAGACACCTTTAAACGCGCGTTGACAAAAGCAGAAGGGGAAGGAACTACGGCAGAAGTCTTGGATACATTCCTGTCGAATTATAGAGCAGTTCCTAATCCACAGCCTCCGGATGGTCGCTCTCCAGCAGAGGTTATGAAACTTACCCACGACGATATCCTGTCAATATTTATGTGTTTTCAATCACCGACAGGAGGGAAACCAACGTTCAGGCCTGGAAAACGTGTGCTTGTCAGGGACTAGCGCCCTGGGCATCGAAACAGGACTGTTTTTTTCGTTCTCAAAAGAATCAGTAAGGTTATTTATAGCGTCCGCGTAGGATCATTGATATGGAAACCGCATGTCAGTCGGCTACGGCCCACTGAGTGTCCTATCCAAAAGGCGGAAGAGCGATTACTAGACCTCAACCTGTTGCTCGGAACTTTTGATCTCCCAAGACCAACACCAATAGCCACTGCTTCACATGTACCGCCCAAGACGGATCCATTGCTACAACTGAGACACCGTACCGGTCGCGTCTAGGAAACTGGTGGAACTTTGATTTAATCCGCGCCGACAATCTTACGCTGCACGGCCAAAAGGGAGAGGTGCCAGGAAGGTCAGATTCCTGAAGATTATCCCAGAATACCCGAAACCTACTGAGACCCTCAAACTTTATTAAACGCCGATCAGACAGCCTTGGATCAAAGTTAAACAGGGCCCTTCTAAATACAGCGTGAGGCCTTTGTACTTGCACGCACTCGCATGTTGCAATAAAGCTGTTGCGTTCCTTGTCGGCGAATGTTCTTTTTTCGGCACTAGGCACTGGATTGGGGACAGCAGTCAGATATAACACCAACATATCTAGTGGTCCATCTAGCAATACAGACTTCATGCGAACTGAATATCGAATTCTAAGGACCACCTTAAAACCGCTGACTTTTCATGATAACTGGATCTTTGTAGGCTCTCTAGTTTTCTTTCGAATCGGTTGATTAATTGAAGTGCAATAATACCGAACTTCCAAAAGAGGCATACTGTCAAACTTCACAAACGCATAACTTTCTGGATCTGTTGCCGGTAGAATATCTTTGGTTTTTAAATGAGCTAGTCACACGTACGGCGGACCTACACATTTTTTTCGGCTTTGTCTTCGAACAGTTTGTTATTACTTATTAGCTCATCAGTCGGTGTATTTGAAGTATTGGCATTGCTTAACACTGCAACTCAGAACTGGCAGAACCGCTTCAGTGTACCTTTTTTCAAATGGTTTGACAGGCTGTGTAAGTCCATGTGGTCTGAATCTCAACCTGATTTGTCCTACACTTATAGATGAATTCACTACTGGTTTATGCTAAGCGATTTTCAGGTCAACAGAGTGAGAGTGGTAGTAGCATGTGATTTCGGTGTATTAAGTTGATGAACCTGAACCCAATAACTGATTTTCATGTTGTGCCACATGGGTGTTCAAATACATTGAGCTTACTAGTGACATTCGAAGCAAAGTTCTTATTGTCCCTACCGTCATTTCTCTCAATTCGCGAACACTCTCCAACCGAACCCTTGAAGGTCATTTTGATCAATCCCGGAAGGTATAGCACACTAACGGTACTGCGAAGCTGTCTTTAGTCGTTCAGCCAGGGTTGGTTTGCCTTTGCCAGTCTCCCAAGAATTTGTGCTCAGTTAACATCTGCTTGTGTCACTTGAACCACCTGTCTACTAAATCTCACTCGGCAATGGAATTTTCAAAACTAATTTTCCAGGTAAAAATCAGCGATTTTGGAATGTCTCGAGCACTCCAACTCAGTAAATCCTATTATCAATCCAATTTCAACGTGAGCCTCAAACTTCCGATTGCTTGGTGTGCTCCAGAGTGTATCCATGACCTCCAGTTCAGCACAGCTTCGGACATTTGGGCCTATGGAGTTACGCTTTGGGAAATGTTCACCTACGGTTTCACTCCGTGGGCTGGACTTACTGGGCGTCAAGTGCTGGAGACAATCGATATGCCCCGTTCTGCCCGTCTTGATCAGCCAGATGCGTGCCCGGATGCGATATACGACGCAGTAATGAGGGCCTGTTGGACGCATGAACCAAGAGCTAGACCAACGTTTAGCCAACTAGTGGGTAAGTTGTGTTTTCTTTTTTTCCCTGAAATTGTCGATGTTTCGGTATTTGCACCATTTCTAGAAACATGGCACCGAACGCCTTGAATCGACTGACCAACTGTTTGTTGTTTTAGGAACGTTGATAGTTCACTGTGTTTATTTTGCTCCCGTAATTTCGTCATTTTTCGGTCCTGCTGCTGTATCATACTGAATTCTCAGACAGGACCAAACGTTCCGCTGTCGATCTGGGTCGTCTTCAGCCGAGGACGAAATTCTATCTCGAACAGACACCACCAGTGTGACTTTTCTTAACCTACGATACCTATTTCTTGGATGTAAAAGAATTTTACACTGCTGCGCGCTCCTTAGTGTGTGGTCTAGAAATATGGGAATTGTGAACAGAAAACGTTGAAACTTCTGACAATTGAGATATCCGAAACATTGCTTCAATCAAATGATGACGCATGTTCAGCAGTGCTGCGGTACATCGAACAGGTTTCAGAGGAATAGCACACATGATAAGCGAGCTGGTTTGAGTTAACAGATTGTGCTGACGTAGTTGTGTGTCTTGAACACCGGAAAGTCCCCTCCGTCGAAGAGCTTTTCTTCACTTAATTGAGTCCAGGTTGAAGATGGCCTAGGAGGCGTCAACGAGGATAGAAAACAACCAACGAACCCATTTGCTTTGGCTGTTGTTGTATCCCCTAAAGATTCACCCAGATCGACCTACGTCAGTGGCTAGAGGCAAAGACTTAGTCCTGTCACTTGTGGCGTTCCTGCTTCCGGGGCATCTCTTTCCACCTTCCGTATTAGACAAACAACGTGCCTGTAACCAGGCTGATACTCAATCAAAACGTCACATGGCTGGTCCCTCTACGCCCGTCTACCGAGTCCGGTCAGGGCGAAAGGCCGCGTTTGGCTGAACTTTTCGGCATCTTATCATAAATTTGTCGATAGCGTCCGGTGGGTCAGGTGGGGTCAGACGACTATTGGGATACGTCACTTCACTTCACGGTGACTTTCTCAAGACAGCAACATCAGTGTTGACACTGATGCTTCACTGCCGTACAACCATAAGGTTCGTCGAATTATATTTAAAGCCCTAGAGTGAAAAGAAGAGAAAAAGAGTGGGTGAGGGAGGGGACCTAGTGCTGGCCTATGTCAAGCGTTCTGAGGTGCCTACATTTCCTGGAGGATTATAAGTGGGTTCTACGAATATCCTGTATCACTGCTGCCCTTGGCACACGATGGACAGCAATGTTCAGTTTCTGTCCCACTGCTTGACCTCGTAGACAACCTGTAGGCCAAGTCGTTCAACCTTGGCCCTTATTGTAGGCAGGCAGGTTTTCTATTATCCTCCGGTGCGACATCACCATTCTGAGCATGGTAGTGGCGACACAAGTACTGTGGACATTTCGGAGTCTCCTTTGCGGAGGACTTGTCCCTGCTACTATTGGGATATAACAGTCTGAATATTCGCCATTAGCCAGGTTATCTGATCACTTAAAGGGCTGGCTAAACCAGAGATCACGTCTGAGTAAGGTACTTTAGTCGTGCAAGTCGGTCGGGTGATCAACAACCTGAGGTATCTCGCCAAAGGCTCACGTGGTCAATCCTATTCCCCCTCCCTCCCAATGCGTCTCAGTGGTGATCAAACACTTCGTGTGGCTGAGCTTTTCAGGATCCGACCACATGTTTTTTGCCGACGTGCAATCACTTAGGATGTCTATGCTGCGGTGCTTCGCGGGTACTGAGATTGCCTAGACCACAACTCATGGCTTCTTGACCCACCAAGCTATGATTATGAGTTATCATTTTTATGGAGCAAAAGTCCTATAGGGTTGGCTGAAACTTCGGACGACAGCGGTTCGCTATCGAACTGTTCAGTCATACGGGTTTCCTCCCATATTTTTGCCCTTTTAAACGGTAAGTTATAGTAGCTGTCGCTAGCTTCGCATTCGGACGTTCCTTTAAAATGTTCTCGTTGAAAATGACCAATAGATTCTTTAACGAATCCTTGAATATATCTCTTTGGCGTGACATTTCTGATGTTCATTTCCGCTCTAACGTTCTGGCATCCTTCCTAGGCATATTTCCCAATTGCCATTGTTGTTCTACTCCGCTGCTGCACCATGAAGGATTTTTCAGCCACTGCGATTGTTCTCAGATTTAAATTTGGTCCGCAGGCTGCTTAATTATCAGTCGATTGTGTCTGTGTTTACCCTCACTCCAGGTGTCGGGGGTTTACTGGATTTCGCTAATTGTAGCAGCCCCCCATCATTGACGTTTTTATGCCGCGCCGTTGATCAACTCGCCACCGTTGTACTCACCCGGACGAATGTTTACAGGTCACCACATATGGGAAACACACCTACTGTGCATGGCAATCGTCAGTTTGTTCCGACAGGAACTCTTAGCTTAATTCCACTTTTCCCAGTCCCATTCATCCTAAACAGCATTACACCAGCTGTACAACCTTGTGCTTAATGCCCTTACAGTGTTGGATAGAGAGTATCGTACGTGAACACAGAAAGATCTGGGAAGGATTAGGACTTATGTTTCCCATTAGCGACGAAGTATGTGATCAACAGCTGTTGTCTAGTCTTTTTAGTGATGTTGACCGCATAGGTTTGGGTAGTAACGTGGCTACAAAATCTACTTTCCAATCTGTGGTATTCTTGCCGCTTTCAGTTGGGCTGCTTTCCATGAAACAAAGATTAGTCACTTTAAAGAGTAGAGCCGGATATTTGCAATTTTCTCTTATTCGGCTTATGGTTCAGTTAACCTATGTTGCTCTAGTTTACCGTTGTGCTGGCATGCCCTAAAACAGAAAATATCAGCTTTAAGGCGAGCACATTTATCCAGTTTGTTTTACCACATCTCTCTGAGATAAGCTGTTACTGTCCAGTTCGCCTCATACCCGAAGTTCAGTGTACTATCCAATCCGAGGATGGTACAATATATTCAACATTGCATCTAAAATCACAAACCTTCACTGCCCACAGTTAAGTTTCTTGGTGTTTCTGTCTTTTCCATCACAAATTGACGGTTTATCACAGCTGAGAGGACAGTGGATTTTAGCACGGATCTTTTATTAAGGAGTCGATCCCTCAGCCTTGAGTTTTCCTGAGCCCTGTAAGGTGATACTTGAAAGTTTATGTTTTTTGAATAGTCATAATTTGATGAACCTGTTAACCTCCCATTGACGGTCATTATCGTCTTACGATCGCTGTACATTAACAGCAGCCTCGGACCGATTCCGTTTTTCGTACGAACTTTTTGTTCTCATCTGATGAATGAGGCACATGCTACTGAAACGAATATTAGTAGCCTAGGTTGTATGCTTCATCGTCGATTCGTTAGGTGAACGAACAAACCGATAACCAGATGAGTCCTTTATCCGCTCTGATCTCCCCATGTTAATCAACCAGAAGCCTCGGTAGAGTGGGTCACACTGTTTGAGGATTACCACTGCTTGCAATGGCATCTAATGACGATTACTGCAGATGTAACCTCTTCTACTATTGTGCCACATTCATGATGCGCTTGCTCCCCCGCTGCTGCTCCCCCCCCCCCACGGGCAGCTGCTAGTTTGGAACCATAGCCTTGAACGGGAGACCGGAAGCGTGAGTATGGTGCATGCTAAGATTTCTTAGAACCTAAGGTTTAATATCCATTAATTGATTCCAGACTGATCACGTCTAAGCTTGTCCAGCCCAAAACAGTACCTCAGCCCTTATGCGTATTTCGGACTGCATGGCACCTACGCATCGAGTGGGTGTTATTGTGGAATGCTTTGGTCTTCTCACACTCCTCATTGTCCCATGTTCATTGATGACTCTGTACTGCTGCTATTTCTCATGCGCAATATTCGTTATGTAGGTAGGATTTGTTCGTAAAACAAAGAAATCTTCTTTCGGTGGTGCCATCATTTGCATTTAGCCGATGTGTAACATGTTCGGTTGCGAGGCCAAGGTGCGATGCTCGAAGTTGAAGAAAATTGCGAATCGAACTGTTTATCGTTTGATCGATAAGTTTAAGCGACAGTTCTCACAAAACCACTCTCTAAATGTTGTATCAGTTACGTATAATGGTATTGGGAATTAATCATAATTGCAAGAATTTGAACCTGTGGCAACCTTTCGACTCATAGTAGTCGCTCAACCTGTAGGAAGCACGTAGACTGAAATATTTTCAAGCTATTTTTAAGTACGACCAGGGAGAGGCCAAAATGAGAAAGATACACTCGGCTCACTATTTTCACGGTCAGAGCTTATACCATAGCTTACGGTTACCGACCTCGGGCTACTCAGCACTATTCAATTATAGTGGCGGGCTGTGGATGTAGAGCTTAAAACAGTATCAATCCTTTGGTCGTGGACCGCCATTTCGACTATCCCAGTTCGATCTCCACGTGGACACCTTGAGGTCGGCTGCTGGCCTCCGTTCTGAAAATCAGTACTCATTTTTCAGAAACAAAGACGAAAAAATAAACTTTACGACTGAAACATGAGGCGGCCTGTTGCAGCAAATTCAACTGCTTAAAACACTATAAACGAGAGATTCAGCTGGGTTCCAGATAATGTATTTCGCAAACTTTACAGTTGTTTTTCATGTGTGCCTGGAGGCCCTGCTAGCTCTCCTGGCTGCTTATCCCAGGATTGCAACCACATGCACAGACTCGGTCTGTTGGTCATTAATTATTGCCAAGAGGAGTGTGTATGTGTACGGGCTGGTTCAGATAATCTGATTCACCCACTTTTGCTGGAACCCGCTCGTTTCTAGTTTTGTTTCCTGCTTCAGTATTTCGTGTTCGTTTTGTCACTTGATGGTGGGGTAGACACACACACAGCCGACATGTTCGTGTCGAATTATTTCAAACGTTCGTAAACTAGTCAACCAGTGGTCAGAAGAGCGCACCTTATTTATGGCGATGACTGTACGCACCCCCAAGTGACTGGACCAAACAGCTGACTTATTATGGCTACTTCAGTTTTCGTGACGGAGTCTTCTGTGTCATGTGTGATTTCGGTTGCTCGCAATGGATCGTTACGTCCTGGCAGCGCTGAAAACAGTCACTTAGGCATGAGAGTTCTACCGCAGCCCTGGTGTTTTGTTGGTCGTTTTCGTGCGGGCTGTCTCGACTGTGGTGATCAGCCCAGCAGGTGGTTGTTTACGCTTCCAAATGAGTATTGCGTTCTCAGGATCAACAGATCCTGCTGGTTAGCAAATCAAATACCCCAAGTTGGTGGTGGTTCGGCTGCGTAAGCGGGATTGTATAGACCTACTGCCATGTTAACGGTAGTTGGGTGCGAATGGCACCCACTTGCTGGACGAATGTTCCCAGTAGGTGGGAGTTCGGTGGTTCAATTCTACCTCCAGACATCTCTTTGCTCATTCTGCATGTACCTGGTTAACTTGGTCGGTGTTTTCTGTGGCCCTAAGTTCAGTATTAAGCCCCAGTTGGCCTCAACCGCATTAAATTAGGTAAAGCTGTTCATATATTTTATTATTACCATTACCGTGTTGTATTATATCATATGTATACTATATTATATTATTATATTATGGACGAGACGGAAACCTTTCCGAAACGCCGCCTTTTTTAATGCAAGCCCCCTTGATCGGGATGATGTTACGTGAGACCTATATCTGACATTGGACACCCTGGTCGCCACGCTGAGCATACACGCATACGGAATGCGCATCGTCGGCTTGCACTGCTCGGCGTGGTCGATGCTGAGAAAACGAGATCTTGCTCCATCCGAAGAGCACGTTACCTAAAATTTGAACATCGGAGATCCGTCAGAACTAATCGTATTTTACTGACAGTTTTTGTAGTATATATGAACGTCTGAACTGCAGCGTTCATGCACGAGGCCATATTTGATCTGAAAGGGACAAATCGAACATTCTTATCCGGTAGAGGCTTGCCTCTCTATTCACTGCCCGAAGTTAATGGAACTTGGAACTGACATTACTGATCTTAGTTTTCCCCGAAGAAGGATGAGGTTTCCATATTATTTTTCAATGTGTTCAGAAGGTACGTACACGAGTGTTCTGCGTAAGATTAGTGAACCATCCCTTACTGAACATTGCTCAGCGTATTTGCGAAATGCACTCATTTGCACACCAATTGAGTTTTAACGGGGGACTCAACTGAATCCCAGCTGAATCTATCGTTTAGGCTACTCTTCAACTGAATGCGCTGCATCGAATATCTCAAATATTGTACCAATTGAAAAATGAGGCGGCCTTTGACACCACTATAAACCTAAGATTCAGATCGGATTCAGTTGGGTTTCCCGTTAAAAACCAGCTGGTGTGCAAATGAGTGTATTTTGCAAGCTTTGTACAATTTTGGTTTAAGAAGAACATAAAGTTGATGGAAATTCGGGAACCGCACCTATCCAATGGGCCCAAATATGGAGGATCAGACCGGTCGTGTCGAAGAGTTTTCAGCAACCTTGTGAGTAGTGTCCTTCAAGAAAATTACTCACCGTAGTTACAAACCAACAGTAGGAGTTCTAGCGATAAATTTTCGACCCAAGGTGAATGGATTGGCTATTTGGAGCTAGCGGAATTCCCTTCTTCGTATGGTCTTATGAGGGATATCTATTTCATTTTGGTTTCTCTGCCACCAACTTCGATTGAAGGATTTATAACTTCCAAAGCAGGAACAGTTGCTTCAAAAGTGGGAAGGCCAATCAGTCTACCGTTACGCATGATTCACTAATTCGTTCTCGTCATGTAAAACAAATCACTTGTATGAAACGTCATTGTTCTCTTTCGATGATGGTACACATAGGACACTCACACGAAAGTAGGGAAACTAGTAGGACGAAAAACAAAAAATTTGCAGTCCAATCACACCGGTCGAGTCTGCATTATCTCAATGCGGTTGAATAGTTTTGAGGCGTCGATCATCAATCCGGAGTGTTCACCAGGCGACTATCCTAGGCAGGACAAATCAAGAAAGCACGTGCTTGCTGGATGAAGTGGCAGTGTGTGTACATTGTGAAGTCAAAGGCATCAGCGATCTGTACTCAAAATCGCATCGATTGTACACCCATATCGATGAAAACGTGTAATGTGCCACCCCTTGTCACAATTGACTCTTGATTTTCACGGGAAATCGTCGTGAATATCCTAATAACCATTAAAGGCGATTTTTCCAATACTCTTTTGAACACTGTTGTCAACCGTAGTACCCGTCACATAAGGGAAGAATAAACGAACGTGCAGCTCAGTCCTAGAAATGCAGATAAGCGAAATATCAGTGATCTGTTTCTGGCTTCACGATGTACACGCCATCGCTTCACCCAGTTAGCTCAGCTTTCCTGTTTTGTCCTGCTTAGGATAGCTACTTGGTAAGCATCTCTCATCGACTCTCACCTATAGGACGTAAAATTACAGTTGTCAGAACATCGCAACCCTGGTCTTTTTTAAAATATTAAACAAAATGCTCATTGGCATCAACCGTACTTCCTTAATTAATCCGAAACCAATGCGGAAAGAATGATTTCGTTGTTTTAAGAAGCTAAGATATCTGGTATCAGGCATGCCTTGCGTCCCGTTCATCTCCAGTGAATTCCTGTCGGGATACATAGGTAGCATTGGTTAGTTGCATGGCGATCTGTTTGATAATTGAATCACTTTCAGTCCAGTTCCCTGCACTCAATAAGCCCAGTAATCCAGGGTATACTGTTTGTCCCAGGCCACAGTTTTCGCCGGCCTCATTGATACAGTCGGTCCATCAATCAGAACACCTAGAAGCACCGACCGGTCAGTTTCGCCTTTCAGTCAACAGCTCGTCGTGGCTCACTCACTCGTGCATCGTTCGCTCTCTAGATCTCCCACTTATCTTGGCCATTGCAGTTAGTCTGCGCAATCCCACCTACTGAGCCTGTTCATCACTGGAGGACGGTTGATGTGCTCACCCTTGAGATCAATTGAGCGTATCACAATGCTGGCATAAGTGGTCACCAATGTTTGAGGCAGCAGGACTATTGTACTGCGTGCATCTTTCGAAGACCACCTGTTTATTGTGTACCCAGTGTTTCTAATAGGCTCGGTTTGCTACTGATGATTGGTACTTTATTGGTACGTTATCATGTGCACCGTTTGCCAAAAATGCACACCTGTCACCATTTACCGGCTTGCACACAGATGCACGCCAAACATCCATTTGGAAGTTCGGGCTGTGACGATATACTTTATGAAACAAGATTCGATGTATAAATGCTGCTATCTCGTCAGCCCCAGCAACGCATATTTACATTACGTTCCATGGGGCATGGTGACATGCCGTTTCACACTATTCGGATCGTCGTCTTTGTTTCGGGATGCAGGACAACGTCAACACGGAGCTCCCCTCACTGCAATGGATCTGTAAAGCGCAGATCTTGAGCTTTCGCAAAGAAGCTTGGATGAACCAAGCCCACTCATTGCCACCGGCCTTATGCCGTCATCAACATACACTCGATGACCCTGAGGGTTTTAATATTAGCAGCCATATTCCCTTGGGTAGTGTCAATTTGTTGGATAAAGGTGATTGTGAAGTCTTTGTCCACAGTAGGTCTTCACAAATTTTTTTAAGGACTGCGGTGTTTCAGTACCATGTGGAAACTGGTAAACAACAGCTGACCACAATTGTGGTGCGTTGACAACAGATTACACTAGTCCTCCGTAAGAATGCACCCATCCTCGGACCAAACCAATGTTCATATTCCCAAAGTGCTCACTGTAAAAGATTTATAGACGTACCCCGGGATCAAACATCCGCTCGAGACAAACACTGTGGGCTTTTCTGGTCGGCCACCACCTCCCTACAATGAATACGGGTACGACTGACATTGGCACCAAATGACCGCTTATAGATGTAACTCCCAAGACCAACACCTTGGCCATACAATAACATTAACAATGATCCGTAAGCCAGTAGTTCTGGCATTCTTGAAAATCTGATAGGCGGTATAGACATCATTGCCGAGGTAGAATAAATGACTGAATGCGGAATTATCCTGGTACTAACGGAACCAGCAAGCTAAACGAGGTTTAGCTGATTTCTTACGTTGTTTCCAAAAGAATAAAGGATCCATAATGACGTCGTGCGATGATACCTATCAAAACACAAGTAGTTTGTCAGGGGGGGTGAATTAAACAAAAGTGGTATAGGCGCCATGGTAGAACTATCGTTAGGTTATGATGTCACGCCTCGCTGTTAGTCCGAATGTTGCCAGCATATGTGGTGCGGCAGTATATCCAAAACTGACCGACCGCGACATAGTTTCCAAGAGAGGATAAGGGCTTATACAAGTGTCACTGGCACACTCGCTAGCCTAGAAGATCTTAAAGTGACTCATTACGTAGTTACCAAGACAGAGCAAACGAATTACGACTTCATACCATGTCTCTGGCGACGCTTCACTGACCTGTCCAACCGGTGAGGTGGCGAGGAGGTTATATGTAGAGTTTACGCGGCATTTGTATGGGATGAAACACTGCGAGGCCGCCGGGCAACCAACATATAAGGTCTTCTGGCATTGGTTCAAGAATTCTCAGTGGTGAATCTGCATAGGTCTTTAATAAACCAGTTTTCAGCTAGCTGGACAATTGTGAAGAGTATCAACCGGCAAACATTCACTATCGGGCTTCATTTCCTGAGCACAGCCTACAAGAACTCTCGCACAGGACGGCATAAACGTAGACACAGTTTAATAGAACGAGAGAATCACCGTGTGTGTCATCTGGTAGCGCAGTCAACAAACGATTACTAGCAGTACGCACCGATGATGTCGACGAAACATTTACAAGCCAGTTGCCAAGCTCGATGAACAGATCAGCTGCCATTGAATGCACCGAAGCTACCAATATTAAAACACATTTTCAAATTTACCCTCATTGAATATGTGTGACTCCGACTGTATTGTAATTTTCGGTACTAACTGCCATAAGCGGCTCGCTTACGTCTTTTTCACAATTCTGTTCACGCTTACCTCTCCTTCCGAAAGCTTCACGGAACCCAAATGGTCGTTTAAAAGGACACTAATACTGAAAGCCCTCCAATGGGTGCGTATTCTTCAAATCTTAGGCCAGTCAAAAGTCGTTCTGAATCAGTTCACCCGATGGGGTCGCAGACCTGATTACGTTACTGAAGCTGCGCAAATGAAATCTGTGCATTTCTGATCTGTAAATCTGAGAATAACAAGCCAGGTTGATATAAATCACTGATCATAAAAGATGTTCCGTAAGCGTATGATCTAGCAAATGCAAAATTCTGGTTGAGTACTCAAAACAGGCCAACAGTGGAGGTAGTCAGGGTTCTTGTCCACATTGGTGGTTTTCTTCCGATACCGAAAAAAAATCGTGTTTATCAAACCTGACCACATGTTTTCCAAGTACAGTTTTTCCGAATCAATTGAGAAACGTGAAGGGGATTTGTATGGGGTGTTTGAATAGCTGCCTCACCCTGTATTTTTTAAAAATTCTTGTGTTATCACCGTCATGGTTGATTATGACAACAGCACCATCACAAGAATAGCTTTCTAGGATATTGGGTTATCATTAGTCTTTGATTTGCTATATCCCCGATCGAAGCATTAGCGCTCATCATAAGGTTTCTTGAGGTATTTATAAAGTTGCCCGAAGTTCCCATGCGATAGCATGCCAGGAAATTTATAGAAATCTTTGCCAAAATTTACTGAATTTTACTGTCAATTACCCCTCACCGATTTATGACCGCCCTTTCCTATATTTGTCCCAACTAGCCATGCTTCCTCGCTTATGTCCTGAACGGTGGTTAGCTGTCCGTGCCTATCGATCCGAAATGGAAATGGCCGATAGTGACAGGGATGATGACAAATCATTGACCAACGGTGCAGTACATGAACATCCAAGTCCGTTTGCCCTCCCGCCATCTCGATCTCTTGGCCGGCATCTATCCGTTCGGGAGAATGAGTTAGTCTATGTTCTTGGAAAACGGTTAGTCCTCTTCCCACTAGCTGAAACGCGAGTATCCCGGAATATATCTCTGTTTTTTGTTTTAACCAGACTTCCGGTCGAACCTTTCAATCGTTCTTACAGAATTCCGGTAATGGCACATTGTGAATAAGGCACATGTCCTTACAGATCGAATAGTTTTTGAGTCCACGAGAGTAATGGTGCTAAGTGATCACTCGCTGCTTGTTTGCTCCGTTTCATTCAGGCAGAATGGATTGAGTGGCAATAACTTTGAAGTTCTCAGATTGCTGGGATGGTAACTGGTTCAAAATAGGTCTAGTTTTCGAAAATTCGCAAAGGTGAGTACATACGATTGCGTGTGAAATGTTCAGGAGAGATTATTTTCTTTTTCCATCAGCCTAATGTCCTTTCTTGCTCCCCAATCACCCATCGCGAAAGGGAACTTTAACGTTTATCATTTGCCACCTAATTCAATGGTTCAGGTGGTAAAATGTGGTCAAATACTGCTACCACTTAGTTCGCCTTCCTGAATTTATTCGAATTTCGCTTAGCATAATCGATCGATCGCGTTGGTGGGAATGATGGGAGGACTGTGGAGTGATCATTGATCTGTTCAGAGTCGCGCTACTCAGACACAGCTCTTGGCCGTGTTGCGAATCTGCCAAACAGTCACTTTTACTCACTGTCGGAACCTCTAGAGTTTACCACGGCCCCTTGACCTGCGGACCAAGTTTTCTGCCGTCTACCTGCCCTACTTGACCGTTTTTCGTCAAAGGTTCTCTGTCTACACGTGTCTGCTCCTCGTGATGAGACCTATCGTCGTGCATAACACTGTTTTCGTAGTCCAACTTATTTGATCAAACCCAGGCGTACTATGCATTCGCAGTCCATAACTCATCCTCTCTTCGAAAACAGAAAGGTGAGTGACACGATGCAGGCAAGAACCAAAGAGCTAATGGGCACCAATTCCCACTCGAATAAAACGTGTTCCGAGAAGCGTTTATTTATACCTCATGGCCCATCGTTCGTAGTACCAGTCGCGCTCGATGAGATCGTACGACGGATTGGGTTCGTTATTAACAGTTCTCTCAATCTTCTGTCTTACCCTTAGTTCGTCATTCAAACCGTTTTCGAAGGTACTGGATTTTAGCTTTTTCGTCGCCTCAGCATCTTTCTGAAATGCTCCTTTACCTGTCTAATTATACTTACAGAAGCTCACATCTTTGGAAGGTTGTCAGTCATCAGACAGGTCTGGTTGGATGCCTTCCAACCTCGATCCTCAAACCGTATTCGTTCGATTCGTCAGCCTCGAAGGATGGATCATCGAAACTGGGTGATCGGACTGTCATTGGCGGTCCACTTTCAAGTGGCAACCACAGTGTTGCTGGTGGCACTTTACTCCCACCCAAGTCTTTGTTACGCTTGAGTCGGAGAGGTAGGTAGTGTTCCTTGACTGCCTACTTCATTCCACTTGATCCGTTCGCTGACTACCGTGTTCTACCATTTCCGTGGGGACCCACGAATCCTCAACGTTCACCTAAGAAGACAACTATCGACTGATACTGTTTTTTATCGTTTCTGGCCTTTTTACCTCTGCGTCTGGGTTTCCATGTGATGTTCCTAAGTCGGCATATCTCATCAGTTATAATCGTAAATCACCCAGCCTCAGTTCCCGGACACAACCATTTCGAAATGCAGCCGGTACGCTCTCACTTTCTGAACAGATGTAATGTTTCAGGGTAAACACTCCTCTTGATTTTATGTGCGTAACGATTAACCCTCAATCAGTAGTTCTTGTGCTTCGACAGGTAATAATCGACGACGTCGAGGGTTTGCAGTAAAATTCACTGTTTCTTATGGGTAGTGACACTCACTATCGTGTCATCGCATACCAAATGTTCATATATGGTCAAATCCTACCGAACCACAGATAATTCACCACGGGTACCAGATCCTCGAATTGCTTTTTATCCAAAGCCTCCAGGCCAGGAGTGTCACTGTTTACACGTATGCCAGATCTCACTTCTCACAGTATTTTAGTCACCTGCATCAGATTTTCACATGTGGTTTCTGTCACTTAGTTTCCGCCCATTGCCTGAATGTATTACCTCCGCCAAACATACCCTTTCACTCAAACCAGGACCTCAAAATACGTGCATGAGTAGGTAGACAGGTCTCGTTAGAGTCATGCATACCACATCTTCCGGCCTTTTAAATAAGTGGGTGGATGGTGGTGGTCGGCAGAGAGAGAGTAACCGTGGCAATGGGGCGGATTAGCATGGCTGACTCAGCCAATAAGTCAATTATTTTGTGTCTCATGTCCCATGGCATTTCTGTCGCCAAACAGCATTAGAATGCGTTGGTGGAATTCACCATTTCCAACCCACCTGCGCCTTATTTTTTGTTGAAAGTGTGTGACCGTCCGTATAAATCATGTGATGCAATGACAGAGTAGTCCCCATTGATGTATACTTTAGTTAAGATCTCTTCAGTCGCATCGAAGTAACTCCTTAAGTTATGGCCAGATCTATTTCCCCCCTATGCAAACGGGAGATGAATTGGATAGGTTGATTCATCACCTTACGTGACCTGTTTATGGGGTGAGAAATAGTTTCATAGCATAAACTGTGTACCTGAAGGTTAGCCTACATGTAAGACAGTTTGTGGGGAGTCACTACCGACAGTGGTGCTTCCTGTTTTTTAATCTACCGGGAAAAGTTGTGGCGAACTAATTTAATGTCCAAATTTCTGTATGTGACGCAGGACATTTCCCACGGAAGCTCAGCCAATCATTGTGGCAACATTCCCTCTTGGCTTCTGTCTCTTTTGTCTGGAGAATTTGCACTTAGCTTCGTTTTCAAACATTTTGTGATCCTAGCCCTTTCTGCATATTTCGTCCAGGACACATCCAGTTTTCTTGATCCTTTTATGCGCAAATATCGATTTCTCATTACGCCTGTTTTCTGGTTTTTCTCTACTATTCAACTGTCCACACTAGCTTCTCTGTCCGACTTGTCTTTCCGAAGTGAGTT
This sequence comes from Opisthorchis felineus, assembly GCA_004794785.1. Classification (NCBI taxonomy): domain Eukaryota; kingdom Metazoa; phylum Platyhelminthes; class Trematoda; order Opisthorchiida; family Opisthorchiidae; genus Opisthorchis; species Opisthorchis felineus. Next base: position 1,705,542 of record SJOL01007141.1, read on the forward strand.
TTGGGTTAACTTTGTTTCACGCGGTTGTTATCGCCTTCCTGTTCGCGTTCTCATGTCCCTTGAGCTTTCTTGACAGTTGCGTGCCTGTGGATGGACTGCGCATGAGTCTTACGCCTGTTTAATCGTCTTAGCAAACCGGCTTGTTTTGTTCAGTAAACGATGTCTTTTGTGTATACCCAACGACTTATCAACCTTTGTATCCTTGTGACGCACTTTCTATCTGACATTTTGTACAGGTTCTTCGTTTAGTAGAATGGATTTTGCGTTTCAACCCTGTTCATTCACTCTAACGAGCACATCACCTTCGAAGTCGAACTGCTTGAGGTAAATGGTCTTTACGGAGCAAATGTGTTGTCTCGGGACACCGGTGATCTAGTGCTCTGAGTGAACGGAAATTAACTAAAAATGGGTCGTTTCACATTGGTGCTTTAAATGGCAACACGTTCGATTCGCTTAGAAAACGCTTTCTAACGTTTTTCTAAATGGCCTCAGTGGCTAGTATCAAAGACTGGCGATGCCATGTGAACCAGTGAAAGACAGTGTGGAGTATTTCGACACTGAAGTGGAGGCCCACGGCAGTGGCGATCATCAGTCCATCATACTAGAAACGCTAATTTACACCTAGAATTCTACTACGTTGCTGAGCAAGTCAGTCAATTATTGTGGCAGAAACAGTACTTATCATTGTCCTATCTTAGCTTTGAGCAGTGATGTTGAACACGATGACTGAGTATATGTTCCGGTGCAAACATTTGGCTAGCTCGGAGTTTATAAGGTATTTAATTTCGGTAGCATGCACCATGTATGTTTGCCTCCGATTGCTTCCAGACCCCTTTTTTTGGTTTTGGAGTTTCTGTTGCTCCATCATTGTCTTATATTAGAAGTGAGAGCTTGAAAGTATGATGCATGATGCACCGATCTCAGAAACGATGGTGACAGTGCCCGTACGACAGAATGGAATGGAGAAAGAGGCAACAGCAATGCTGTCTGTCTGCGCTGGCGTATGTCACTTTCCCTGACAGTTTCTGGTGACACGTACTCCTGAGTTCCTTAATCTAATTCCAGAGTTCCAGGCCGGATTGCGCTCGAAATAGCTTAGTGTTTAAGGCGTGAAATTATTGACAGGAAGATCCGTGGTTCGCACCCAACTCCGCCATCTTGGCCTGGCAGTATCTTGACCCTCGTGCTTCCTTCGGGTGGCATGACAGTTAAGCACCGAAAGGATCTTACAGCTGCACGATTGTTTTTCAATTTTATTTTTGACTAATGGTCAAGAAATACGCCTTTTAAAGCGCCCCCTTGTTTTTTTTTTTTGAATTCACTTGTGCGGGCTTTCTTCAGTTTGCAGGTCAGTTGTGCACCAGAGGTGTGTGGTCACTTTATTTTATTATAGCTGAACATTTGAACAAGCTCATCTGGGCCACTAGCTGGTGCTTAACTGTTCGATGATAGTTGTCGTTTAGTGGCCGATATGTACGCGAACTAAGGATTTACTATTATCGTTTATTTTTGAAGAGCATGCTCACAGACATAAAAAGTAAATGCAATCGATGAATGTGAAAGTGTTACAGGAGAATATGAGGTAAAAGAGAGAAACGTCTCTTTCGAAGTCATGCCACCAACAGTCCCAGTCAGACAAGATGAATCCCAACGTATGTAATAATTATACTGAAACTATTTCACTCACACTTACTTTCAGCTGATAAAGGTTTATGTGGTTTCTTTTTTTCTTTCGTGTCTGATGGACTAATATAAGCTGGACATGCTGTTTACGATGCGGTTTTTTATCACTGTCTGTCTGTCTCGTTCTCCGAAGTGTATGTTGCGTGAATGTTTTGTAGTTCATTCACTCTGACCGACTCAGTATTGCGAACAAACCTGATCTGGTCACCAGCTACCGACGCTTTACATCTCTAGATTTCTTTGTCCATTTTGTGATACCATAGCCTAAAAGTCAGAAGTCACCACGGTTTATTTCGCCCTGTGCGACCGATTGACTTGATGCACTTTGTAAATCTTTTTGTCTCTATCTTTCCAATATGCCTGACGTTATTTCATATTAAAGTACTCTTGTCTTGCTTTCTTCTCCCCGGTCGGTAAATAAAGAAACAGTTTCGCGTCTGGGCAAATTTGGCAGCTCGGTAACAACGAATGCGGGTCATAATGGGACCCGAATTTCCCGGCTGACAGCAGACAAGATTAGTCTCCCTCAGAATGACTTTCGTCATGTGGCACACGTTGGATCCGATGGCACAGTGTTTGGTGAAGTGGATTTTACACAGGCGAACGGGTCTCAAGGTGAGTTTCGAGGCTTAACCAGCGGTTTTCGATTATTCTTCCTTTGTAGTACAATTTCCCACCAGTGTAGCTAAGTACGGATCAATGCAGTTTATGGTTGGGACCACGGAGTCCCAGATTTTCCGAGTGCCAGGAAAATCTGGCACTAACCTCTACCACTGTTTTTCTACAGGTTGCTTCACAGTTATGTGCCAAAGAAGACCCTGTTTTAATCATCTTTAACCAGTTCCTCGATTTGTTTTAGATGGATTGGACATTGTGCGGTGTTCTCAAAAGGTGGCTCGGTCTCCCTCAAACGTGTCAGAGACAACGGTGGGTTCATTAGATCTGATGCTCTTGCCTGTATAGCAATGACTAATAGCTTTCTTCGGCGTTGGATTATAAAGCGCACAAACCATGCATCAGTTTGCATCTAGATGAACTACTAGATACTGAACCAAATTTTTTCTATCGAACTACTATTCAACCAGCCTTCGTTGTGGTATTTTTTTGTCCTTATTTGGTCAAACTCTGATGCCCCCAACCTTCCGGTGTTTATCAGAATTTCTTTAGGAAGAAGTAATAATTTTTCCCGTGGTCTACAGGTAGTCACAGTCCCACACTTTGTAGTAAACTGAAGTCTCGTTTCTAATATTCTGAAGGGTTTTGCAGCGATTAATCAGCTTTCATTCTAGCGGTCCGCAAAGATTGATGCATACGCTGTGGGTAAAACGAAAGCATCTTCGAATCGTACCGCGAATCGCGTGGGAAAGCGGATGTCTGATCTCTGGAGCTTGGCGATTACTGATGTAGGTCAACAGTTAGCGGGTCCGAGTAACAACTTGAACCTTTCTCAGAAAACCCCTTGGCGATATGATGAGCGCGCAATCTCTTTGTTTGCACATGTCACGTTGTATTCGGTTGAGACGAAGGATATCCGGTTTCATTCGTGAATACGGAAGTCAGAAGTCCATTGCCAAAATTCTGAGATTAAAGGTAAAACTGCAGGAAAGTGGACCAGATAGGACAGTTCCAACCGAAGATGACGAGGTGATGATCATCCAAGAAAAAACTGCGTGCGGGTTAGGAAACCTTGGTCAGATCCGCACGACCCACCGGTTGCCACAGATTGCCGTTAATTTTAGCTTGGCGTTTCTGTACAGTTTACCCATCCAGCTAAATTCTGAAATTGGAACATTAGAGACCTGCCCTTTCGCAATTGTTCTTTTGTGGGTGAGCACTGAACTCAAGTTTCGCCCTTACTAGAGCCATTAGTATTGCCGTGCCGAGGTTTGAACTCCTGCGAAGCGAGCCTGTTACCACTACTTCGCCAGCGCACACTGGACCCATCTGAATTATCAAGTCTAAACAGACGAACGTGTTCACGCTTGTGTATGTGCAGATATAATGAACGGACTACGCGTCTTTAGTCGCTGGTGATGGCTCAGCTGTTAGAACGCGAATTCACTGACCGGAAGGTCCGTGGTTCGAACCCGAGCTCTGCATCTCGACTTCCCCTGTCTAGGCTTGGGCAACCTGGCAGGATCCCAGCCCTCGTGCTTCCTTCTGGTGGTATGGCAGCTAGGTACCGAAAGGGTGTTACAGCTGAACTGAACGAGTCGCTGGTGACTGACCCTGAACGATCCGGCTAATCTCATTGCGTGTTGCCGGATTTTGCTAGTCCCCATGCTAATGAGATCACCGTACGCCGCCGCCGTACCACGGAAACCCAGGAAGCTAAATCATGAACAATCAGATCTCACTTGTTTGTGTTGAGATGCATTACAATTCCGGAGTCTTGTATGTGTACTTCGAAGTCATCATACGTCAACATTTAGCGTGGAATGTGCATCAGCGCGAGATGCCTGTTGATGCATTCGACATAAAGTTCGAACCCCAAACCCTGACAAACACTGAATGTGACTAGTATCATTAGAAAAATTCCTATTCGCTAATCGATAGCCTCCAATTTGATGTCACTTTGTAAGCGTCTTGTGATGAGCAAAGTTGAGCCCATCGTCATTGTGCAATTTAGTCGACGGTCCATTTGTTTCTTTCACGGTTTGAACGCCACCAATGTAAGCAACCTTCAAGGCGATATGGAGAAAGCGGAAGGATAAAGCAAAAGTTGGTAGCCCGGATTAACTAACATATTTAGCGATAACTCCCCCCCCCCATTGAGCATTCCCATGCTTTTATCGGAACCTGGACAAGCGTCCATAGTGGTTTTCGACACTACATTTCAGCTAGTTAATGAAATTAGTCATAGTTGGACAGAAGAGTTCTGGTCTACGGTGCTTTATTTAACCACGCCTGCATTCCTCTTAATAGGTTAACAATTTTGAGTCCTTGGGCAAGCCGATATCGAGACGTGATTTCTCGCCTCCCGTATCTGAGAAGACCTCAGGAGCGAAATCAGTGCCAAAGTTGGACTTCAAGATGCAGTCTAGCACTAATGGGGAATCTAATGGTTATGCTTTGGACGATCTGTTCAAGTCCGAGACAGAGTCAGATCTTGGCTCAATGGTAAGATGTTTTCAGCCTCGGTTATCAACCTCTCTAGCGTCTTCCGCTGAGTTTCCCGAACCTAATCAATAATTTTTTCTCTATACTTAATAGGGACTTTATTTTGGCACATCCCTCCTGGATGAGGTTTTCAAATGCTTCAGCATCGATCCAAATGAGACGGGCATTAAGTTAGAGCCGGACAGCTCTGATACCTCGTTGCCCAAGGATACAGCTGTCGGTGATGCTTTTGGAGACCGGAGTGTGCGGCATGTGAGTGCAATCTGGTAAGTGTGCTGATGATCTGCTGTCACTCTGCTCTCTAGTGCATTTGAAAGCACTCAACATATGGATTTTGGTTTTATTTTAGTACTTCCAATCCATCTGCACAAACTGAGCCCACACCACCGGATCCACCAAATCACTTGAAAAACTCCGTTACAGCATTATCCGTCTCCAACACATCCTCGGAACCATGCACCCTTCCAACGTCCCCTTCGTACCCTGTTTCACTGGTTTCTGTCGCCTCTGGAAAACAACCGGCCATCGACGGTAGGGAATCGAGGGCCCCCACTCGGTCAGCCACCACTGTGATCACTTCAGTCGATGCTCCATGCATGACCCCAAGTCTCCGAGCGCGTTGGAAACGCAGCACTTTTGGCAGTTTGAGAAGGCGCAGTTCGTCCGTATCCAAGGTTCCGATCACCGCCACGACCACTTCCTATGGGTTGACTGGTACACTAGGCCGAAAATGTTCCGAACCTCCTGAAGGTCTAAATAGTAGGAATCGGCTCACTATTAGTCCCCCGGTCTTGATTAGTAAACCCTTGTTACCAGGCGAGTGATGAAATTGTATCCCTCTATGTATCTTGTCCTCTGCATTCAGCGTTCATCGTCTATTTTTTAGAATCCTCATGTTGTATTTCAAGAATCCCAAATTGCCTACTAAATCCCGTCTTTAACTAACCCAGTGCAATTTTGTATTACACTTTCTGTTCACTCCAGATCCTGTAGTGGATACGGTATCATTATGTTCACGACCGATCTCCGTCACATCGTCAACCATGTCCTCCGTAGGGGCCCTAAGTTCCGCCAGTCAAAGTAGTTCATTAACCATAGTATCGTCTACAAACGGCCAACTTCCATCAACCACTGATAAACAACCGACGGGCGAAGCGGCAAAATCCTCTGAGTCCTTCACTTACATCCGTCATGGGATAAATTCGGGTGAGGATGGACTGTCCACACACTCTTCTGTCTCACCTACGCCAAGTTTGTCTTCGTTGAACGCCGTCAGTAGAAATGTAGTCATTTCTACTAATCCTACTCCCAATCTTGGACTCCGAACGCTTCGTGGAGGTGGCGATGTCGTATTTCGAGCGTCAACGTCTACAGCCAGTGGAACTTTGAGTCAACGGCGTAAGATAATGCTATGCGGTTCGGCTGCGACAAGCTTTGCGAACGACACCAGGCCTCCGATATCGCGGTAGGTCTCACCTGGTTTTAAATTGTTTGCGTACCGAAGCATGCTATCAAAATCTTTTCTAAGCAAACATCACGATATCCCTCTAGGATCTGGGATCGAGTAGCCGACTAATTATCGGGTTGACATGTCTTATTCCATCCTTTGTCCTAGTCCCATTATCATAAACCCGTAGTACGTTGACATGTTCCGACCTACAGTGCCGTGCGCGTATCCTAAGCTAAACCGGACATAGTCAACTGTCAAGAAGGGTCTGCTTGTGTGGCGGCATAGTGTCCCAACAATGCTTGTGATATCAGCCGTCGACCAGTAAATATGAGCTAGTGGTTTAGGGCGTCTCCATTGTAGGTGTTCCATTTTCGGTTGTTGCAAATTAAAGCTTTCATTGTCGTCAAAATTATCCCGCTCGTAGGATGGAGCTCTGTAGTTATAGAGGTTAGACTAGATTTGATTCTTTATCCACTGGTGCCATCTCTTTGGTTATTCCGCACGCGAGTTCCAGAAGAAACGGAGATTCGTTTTACCTGTATAACTCAGCCGGTTCACCGAATCTTTGTCGTCAGGCTAACTTCAGTGTGGTCAAGGTACACTGATTTACATGGTTTTTTATAACTGAATTACCATAATTACTTCTTCTGTTGTCCAGGTGCAGGTTGTAAGTTCTCGTTTCGTCACAAACAAATGTCCGAAACAGAGTACAATCATCACTACAAAGTTACTGCTTTTTGAACGTCTTTGCTATAATCCTTCTCTGCTCGTAACACTGTTCAAGCATTTTCAAGGCAACAAGCATCCAAATAACGGTACAAAGTGAAGACACCAGTTTTCACACTAGGCGTAACAGAATTTTCACTTTATTCTTCCTGCTTCTGTCTCGATTTCCTCTAGGACTTGGCACGAAACTGCTTCCAACGGATGGCACACCACCAGTTTTTAGCCGGACTACCAATCGAAAATGTGCCAGCCATCACGCTCTGAGTTTTGTGTCTGAATAAGGTTTTTAGGAATGCTGGGAGGTTAGCTCGGTAATGCAATCTGGTCTCCACAGAATGCTCAGATGTTGTTCTCAGCTCCAGATGCCTTGATCTTGACCGCTTCCCCCAAAGTCGTTTGCAAGAATCCGTATTATATCCCTATTCTAGCTGTTTATTAGGACATCTTCGTGGTTATATGGCAGTTCAGCTCTGTGCACGGGAGTGATGGTGACTTCTGAATCCACGGAAAGACAAAAAGCCGCCGTTGCTAGCTCTAACAAACTGTGCACAAACGTATGATACCCAGAAGTCTTAGTGTAAGTCATCATCGTCATTGACAGTGCAACATTAGTGTTCAACGCTGACACTTCTCTGCGGTACCATGATGTAAGTGTCTGCATCAAATTTATTTTCTCCGTCAGTCGTTGTATTGCAGCATCAATAGTGACTACCGACGTACGGTAACAGAATTGGATTATCGTGATGCATAAGACAATTGTTACGGATGGAGTCTAGATCCTGAGTGAGCCCGAGAATAAGATGGAATAGTGCTTTACTTGTCTACGAATAGGCGTACATAAGCTGAAGGTAAAAGCGAAAGCATGATTACTACGAAGCGATAATGTGAACACAAAGGATAGTCATAACATTCACCCGGGCCGTTGGATTGTGTGTAGAGCAGAGTAACGTTACTGAGCGAGGCGCGCGCAAATCAAATAGAAGGGGTGTATGAACGTCACTGCATTCACTGGATGAGGTACGCGTGGAACCGTTGAGAAGGAGCAAGTTGGCGAACGGATACAGTGCCTTCTTTTCTGCCTGGAAAACGAACATGGGCGTAATGTGCATTGCAATCTATAAGTTCGACTTTCTCAACGGCTGGTTCATCTTTTCAGTAAAACAGGTCCTGGAGTAGTTAGCCAAGTTGGTATAGACGAACCACAGGATGACCGACGTTCCAACCGAAACATTCGTACAGTGGCATTCGTGGAGACGCAGAGAAGGGACCGTATCGAATGGAGGGCATCTGATAGAGCCGAATCCCAGTAACAGATTTGAAGGCCTTTCGTCTTGAGTCTGAGCTGGATTGCGTTCCAGAGTGTCCCGTTGAAGCGTTCGACTTGCCCGTTCCCCTGGGGATCATAAGCAGTTGTTCGGCTGGTGCAAGCTCCTCTGTCATGTAGGGATATGGACAGTTCGTCAGATATGAATGAGGAGCCACGATCCGAATGTACATATGCAGGCATACCAAACTAATTGAATAATTCACATTGACATTTAATAACCATAGATGCACATGTATCTGCACAGGGAAAGGCAAACGGAAAACGGGAAAACTCGTCGATGATATCGGTTTCGAGTAACAGAAGGCAAATTGGCGCTAATTCGTTTGAATGGTTGGGTCGCTTTAATGAGCGTAGCAGGGGATGGTTTGTAAAATTGCGGTTTGACGGCAGCACAAACCGTATATTTCGAGGTGATATCTTTTACATCTCGGAGCGAAAACGGCAAGTTTTTGGAAAGAACAAAGTGATGCATGCGAGTAATTCCGGGATGGCACAAGGAGTCATGAATTTCTTTTAATTTATCATTACCGATCATATTGGCGCATGGGTTACGCGATAAGGTGTCAGCCACCAGATTGTCTTTTCCAGGTCCGTAGCTGACATCGTAGCTAAAAGCGGAGAGTTTCATTTTCCATCGCTGGCTTTTATCGTTCTTTATCTGACTTTTCTGCGACACACCGTACATAAAGGAAACCGACCGTTGGTCAGTGATAAGTTTGAAGTGCTTCCCGAAGAGATAACACTTCCATTTACGGATATATTCAACGATGGTGTATGCCTCTTTCTCAATAGTCGAGTGATTCTTTTCGCTCGGTGTCAGTGTTCTATAAGAAAAGGCCACCGGTCGGCCGTTCTGAGTCAGAGATGCAGCAACGGCTATGTCTGAGGCGTCCGTCTCGACAACTAAGGGTGCATTGTAGTCGACTGTCACAACCATAGCGTTCTCTAACTCCTTTAAATTTACGAAGGACTGTTGTACACCTTCCGGTAAGGGGAAAGTCTTATTTCTGACAAGCACACTGATTTTGTCAGAGAAGTATGGTATCCATTGCGAATAATAAGCAAACATGCCAACAACTCGTTATTGGGATTTAGCGTCATGTGGATGAGGGAGTTGACGAATAGGACTCATTCGTTCAGGATCTGGTTCGATAATTCCTTTAGGGACTTCATAGCCGAGAAGGCATATTTGTTTGGCTACTATGATGATTTTTTTGCAGTTAAGGGTAATTCCATATTTTTTTATTATTTCACAGGAAGATTTGAGGTTCTGGTCATCCTCGCTTTGGGTAGTTCCACAAATAGTGACGTTGTCTATGTAAGCGTAAGTCTCACTTAAGTTTTCAGACTTGGCTATATGGTCAATAGTACGTTAGAAGCATGCTACTCCGTTGGTTACACCGAAAGGGATGCGACGGAACTGAAACAGCCCCCGCATGCTTCAAAAGCGGGGCGAGATGGTTCAGTGGTTAGAGCGCGAATGTACTGACCAGACCTCTGCATCTCGACTTCTCCTTTCTAGGCTTGGGCAACCTGGCAGTATCCCAGCCCTCGTGCTTCCTTTGGGTGGCATGGCAGCTAGGCACCGAAAGGGTCTTACAGCTGAACTATTATTGTTAGTATTATGCTTCAAAAGCCGTGCACGGTCTGTCTTCTGGATTGATGGGAGCTTGATGGTAAGCACTCAATATGTCTAAAGTGCTAAACACAGCATAACTAGAAATTTCTCCAATCACTTTGTCCAATCGCGGCAACGGATAAGCGTCTAGGTAGGTAAACCGATTACTGAATTGAATGTAGTCCACTACCATGCGTCTTTTGTGGTTTGGATTTTTCGTGACCAGTACTTGAGCCCTCCAGGGAGAACTCGAAGGTTGGTTTATGCCTTCATCCAATAATCGGCCAACTTCGGAGCGAATGAACTGTTCATCGTCAGGGCTGTAAGGCCGTGACTTCGTGGTCATGGGCTTGCGATCAGGTGACAGGCTAGCAGGAAGAAGTGATTCAACCGTAGCAGCAGTTAGGCCGCAGAGGGTGAATGGACCGCGGTTCCCACTGAAAGTGCTTTCAACTTTATTGCGTAGACCAACGAAATCGTGGCCTAGCAGCACGTCAGCACATTGATTGGGCAACACCAACAGTTTCATTTTTTTGTAAACAGTACCCCTGTAATCGATGGATACGTAACGGGAACCATTAGTTTAACACGTTAGAGACATAGAAACTATGTTAATCACTGAATCATTAGCGTTTACCTTCCAGCCATGTGTACGAACTACCAAAGGAGATATATAACTGCCCGAACTTCCTCTGTCTATGAGGACTTGAAGCGGTATTCCGTTCACCTGTATGCTGGTCACCGTGCGGGACAAGTAGTTTGGGGCTGCAGCAGAGAAGATAAGGCAGAATCCGTCGTACAATTTGAGTGACGTTTGATAGATTTGGATCGACAAGCAGGCTGAAAAGGGCCTGTTTTGCCACATGATTTATAAACCGCTTCTCATGCGGGGCACTTGGATCATGGATGCCTCGAACGACCGCAAAAATAACATATCTGAGAATTGATTGACGAGAGGTAAGGTGTGGAACCAGGGGAGGTTGAGTGTGACGGGGTAACCTTAGATGTCTGTAAAGGTGCTGCAGCCGCAGAAAATGATATCGGTTGGTTATGCGAGTATGACTGAGCTTGTTTGTGGGCCAATTCGTGTGATTCATCCAGAACTAGTTCATTTTGAGCCAAAAGTCATTCTCTGATGGTCAACGGCGGATACCTCCTTGAAGTCAATTTTTGGCCAAGGACCCAATCCTTTGAACAAGCTGATCAACATCTTGGTTGCTGTCTTGTCTACATGTTTGTAGGAGATGGCGAGCATAAATTATATCCTTTGGACCAACATACAACTTTTCAAGTGTTCGTAATCGGAACAGTCAGTGGTGTAAACAAATGCAGGTGCGTCCACAAAATAAATCAAGATTTCGAGTTTTTTTATAGATTTGGCGATTCGACAGTGCCCATAAACGTTAAGAAGGTTCGAAACCACTGATTCCAACGTGCAGTGGCATCTGGGGCATTTGGGTCTGTGTCGAAACACTTGGGTCGCAGCAGCGGTTCCATTGTATTCTTAGGCAAGTAAATTGTTACGGATAGAGTATCGATCCTGATTGAGCGCGATAACAAGACGGAATAGCGTAGAATGAATAGCGCTTTATTTGTCCAAGAATAGACGTACATAAGCTGAAAGTAAAAGCGTAAGTATGGTTAATACGAAGAGATAATGTGAACACAAAGGATAGTCATGACAGCAGTGTAGCTGTCGCTGCCTTTGGATCTGATGTGTGCCTCAGGACGGTTGTGTTCAAGACCCCCGGCTGTTCAGTAACCAGAGCTATACAGAAGGCATGCACGCTAGAGGAGATAAATGAACAACAGGCGATCGGCCACCATAGGGGCTGTGAAGGACTATGGGACGTGACTGTGGCTAGAATCACTTGTGCTGTTTTTGCCGCTGTCTTTTTGCTTTCTGGTGCTGAGTTGGGGATAGCTTAAATAAGGCCAAGATGGCTTTGCCGCGGCGCTGTTCTTCCTTTCCACTGTTCAATCCCTGTTCCCGCTTAAACCCACTGGTTTTTGAGTCTGTCTCGTATTCGATACGCACCCGTGATCCATCATGGACTTTTGACCCTGTTGAGACAACTTTTGCGGACTTTTTAGACGCCCTTTTTAATGACTTGTGTTACCACGTGTTGTGCGCATAATTTGTTGTTGAATCAAACCGGTTTATCATTTTCTCTGGGCATACTGTTTCTATTCCAATACGTGCATCAGTTAGAGGGAAGTAACCGTGTTCTAATGATAAATCACAAGAATTCACAATTCTTGGCTTGTGATTTCGCTTGTCGCTGAATTTTGCTCCCCCAAATACTTCAGATATTCCCTAGGCAGTGTCAGACGGCCATCCAATCACAAAACCAAAACAACACTGTGTATCGAGGTAATTTTCGGTTTGTCTGAAAATTTGGTTTGTTTTCCGAAGCCGTATCCTAGACAGGCGACAACGGCTCATTGGTGCTGCTGTCCGGGACCATACTTAATCACCTAGACACCAAACTACCTGTTATTAGGCCTTACCTCCGAAACTGAAATGATTCATCACTCAAATCTTGTAGTCCACCTATAACAAAACTTCCAGTCATCTCTGTCCGGCCTAGTCTCGCGCTGCAAATTTTGAAACTATGTCCTACGCCCATTGCACTCTTCAGCTCCTCCATCGCCCCGCCAGACTAGCTTTGGTCACAATATTGGTTCTTCAAATCAGTTGGCAAAAAATTTCAACTGATCGACAAATCATTGTTTTCAGTTTGGACTGCCGTAAAATCTACATTTTCTATCCACAGAACCATTGTTCATCTAAACATTGATGAGCTATACTAGTTGTTATCACCTTAGGATGGACAGACGAACAGTTCAAAATCGCCCCAGTGTCAGTTGGTTTCTGATACACCGTGGTTTTTAGTTTCCCACCAGCCTTATGTGTCATACTGTGTGTAATAACGCTAGTATCTCAGCTCAGTTCTCGGTCTGAACCTTCCAGGTTAGTGTTTTCGGCAAAAGAACCACCAAAGGTGCACAAAGTATATTGAACACCCGAAACCAGGTCCAGAAACACATGTACAGCGCGTCGTATTTAAAGTGCATGAGGCGACAACATTCTGGAAATTCCGAGTCTTCTGGATGCGGCATTGGCAACGGGCATTCTGCAGACACTGAATCATGATTAGCTGTTGGGTCCACACTTTCGGCCAATCAGAGCTTGCCCTGATGCGGGACCGGCATGCGGCCCGATCTTCTGGCCAATCGCGTGCGGATTAGGCTTCTTAGCCTTAGCAGCGCCTAACTGCAGGCGGTAAACGGCTTTGGTGTGAGATTCCGCCTAACACAGTCTAAGAAATGTAGTACCTGCAGTTGACCTGGTGACTCAAGTTATTAAGTAGCTGTAAATTTCACTGACTTTCCCACTTAATCACAACAAAGGTGTCACATTCATATATTTTCGGTGGGTAGTGGAATCCGGTCATGGTCTTCTGTTCGAAATCCTTCATAAAGATTTTTGCCAAAACTGCAGATTTTGTTGATCACATTACTAGGCCGTGTTCTTGAGTCAAGAACAAAGTGTGGTTCAGGTATAATTTTTTTCATCCGCTATCTCACCTCGGTAGGCTGTATCCGTTCTGACAGCGCGGTGTCTGTCGATTTTGACGTAGTGGGGGTGTCCAGTTAGCTGTATTTAGCCTCCGTTAGGACGGACACTTACTCAGCAATTATGCATGCACTAGACACAGGAGGCAAAATACATTTGTAGGCGAGGACTATGATTCACGTCAAAGCAACGTCATACACCCAATGTGAATCGTCAATTGGAGTGCTCTGAACCGGATGATCAAGAGCCCAAACCTGATTTAAATGGTTTTAAATCCCCCAACCCATCGGCCGTATAACTTAGGCATCTATACTAACCGATAAGCGTTATTGAAAGACTCGGCAATTGCAGAACATGCATTGGACACGGAACACAAAGTAGATTTAGAAAATGTTGAAGTTTTGGGGCGGGGACTACGGTCCACGTCACAGAGACTGATGGCCGAGGCGGTAGAAATCACCAAGCATCCCAGTGTTAACAGAATCGAAGTCGTGGAACTGGCAAACGTGTGGAGAACGGTCTTGGATCAGTCGAGCTGACACGTGTTGGTGTGCGCTTATCAGAAGGTGGAGTAGTCATCATCTGAATTCCACTTAACCTCACCCATCTTCCCTACCCCCAACTAAATTGTCGCAACACTCACAAGCCCACAAAGACCAATGAAACATACCAGTGGCACCCGCCGTGAACCATCAATTGAAGCACCCTGAAGTGGAAGATTAAAGAACCAAACCAAACCTATCAATGTCAGATTTTGCAACCACACTAACCGACAAGAGCCGTTAATTGACACTCAACACTGATCAAGTGCGCCAATAGGAAGACGTCTTAATGATTTGTTCTCTGTCTGCCTTGAAACCCGGCCAACTTGGTGACCTGCTCACTTGGCCTGATGAAGCTTTTGTGTCAAAAGCGAAACGTTGCTGAATTAAAAACTACCGATTGTTTACCAAACTCTTCTGGAACGATGAGTTCTCAGTCGGTTCCAAACTTTTTCCAATTGATTGATAACCGATAAGGCCTTTGAACCAATATTCAACACTGATTCAGTTTGGCAGTTAAAAGGGATCTTGCCGATCGGTTCTGCGGTTGCCTTAAACCTTGAGCAACCTACTAACCCACTTATTTGTCCTGACGAGAATTCTGTATCAAAAACGAAATTTTACGTAACCACAGAATCCACAGGTCATCTTGCCATAAACTTCTGAAATAGTGTCCCATATTTATGCACATATATACTGTATACATTGTCCCCCCCTCGAGAAGTAGGAATCTAATAGAAAGCATTCTTAAGGTTTAATCACATTGCGAAGCACAGTGACGGACGGTGGCCGAAACCGAGCCGAGCGAGTGAAAAATTACTGATATTTGTGATAGAACCTGCGTATGTCCAGTTTCAAGAATACCCAGCATTCACACCCTTTTCTCCAGGATGATAAGAAATATACATCAACAAACCAGGCCTTCCTGCTTACAGGTTTATCAGAAGTGGTCATACTTTTGCCAGGTGAATACTAGCTACGGATGGGCGTTGCTCGTAACCTCAGTTGCAATGGAGATACAGGAGATACACAAGCGATGTCGCGGACCTGAGCGAAACACAGTCCACTGATCAAAGAACTGCTAAACCGGTTCCTTGTTGGATGGTCCGTTTGTCGATTTTGACAATTGGCTTGCAAATTCTTCGTCACCAACTGAGGCTGATCTGGTTTGATTGGTGGCGAAGCCCTCGTAAGCTGTTTAGCAAGTTCAGTAAACAGATCTACAAAAAGCCGGTCAAAGCTCGGTAAGCGCTCTCGAGATATCAATGGTTCGACCACGTCATTCGTCGGTCGCTCCTTTGTTCCATCCCGTTAGGTCAGGCGCATTCAAACAATGCACCAGACGGTAGGCTTTGCGCTTACGGAACATGTCCTGACTAACGCATCCGGTGCAATGATACGCATGTTTTCAAGGGTTGATTGGACGACCCGAGCCCTCTTTGGCGAACTTCTTGATTCATGACACGCAACGGACGACTGTCAAGGACCGACAGCTTTAAGATGTCTGAATTACGAAGCGGTCAAGTCTCGGGCGGTACACGCACATTCGTTGTAAGCGCTTTCTTTCAGTGAGAGATTAACGCTTTGTCGAAGTCAACGTAATTTCGTAGCAGCCTCCGCGATCCTTGTTGAGGCCTTTTCTTCGGCTCTTTTGCCGGTTTTATTGCAACTCCTTGAATAAGCGGAACGATCAACGTCATTCGTTTGGTCACTGTTGAGTATGCTTGCAGGCCTCGGTCGCTGCCAGTCTTGAGAAAGCACTTTTCACGCAAAGAATATCTCGTATCGAGACATCTTGATCGTCAAACGAATCAACATTTCCCGTATAGTTACGGCGCTTTCGTCCACTACAACGATGTCATGGATGCACTCCAAATCTAGCACTCGCAAGCTAGCAGTTGTTTTATCTCATTACTAATAGTGTAAACTTCGACTGGTTTGCATAAGATGTCATCAGTAGCAAAGCTAAGAGATGAACGCCTGTGGCAGTGCACTATTAATCTTGACCTTATCTAACATGTTGCAATGTAAGGCCTGACCCTCCGAAGGGATTAGCTATTCTGGTTAAGAAAGTGCGTCTGGGCAGGTACATAAGCTTCCGTATTCCAATTAATGCCAATTAACTCGGTATGTCAGGAAGGGTCGTAGTTAACGTTGGATGTCGTGAACACTAATAATACCGATGATTTTAACAAGCTTTCCTGTTACAAAATTCAGTCAGCCAGCATTCCTTCACTTTCAGGAAAACCTTTATGCCATACAGGTCGGATAGGTGTGAGGTAGGCTTCCGATATTCCGGGCTAATTGCCATTCAGAAACTCTCAGTGTTCAACCGCTGTTCCCCTGGGCGCATCGATATAACAAGGCCAGAGCAGTAAACGAGGAACTTCGGTCACTTTGTCGTGGTATACAAAACATTCCTAACCTTACCACTAGAAATCACGGACCAGATAACTAACCATCACCTTACTTTCAGTGACGCTGGTGCTTAGGGAATCAGCCAAAAGTATCGAACAATACTTTCAAGATGAACGTAGAACACCTCAACGTTGGTTCTGCGTACGGAGTTCTCCACTGGAACCAGAACTGCATCTCCATATGTGTCGACCTCTCCATCGCCGTCTATGATAAACCCGGGTGGCCGAATGGAAAAGACCGTGGACTACCGTTTCGATGACCCGGGTTTGATCCCTTCATGAATGCCTTCGAGTTTCCGTCACGTCGATAACCTGTACACATGTTGTTTCAAAAACAAAAAAACATTTGGAACATGTTTCAGCCTGATTGGGTAGTCGTTGTTTCAGAGAGGTTTGGTAAACGATCAATGGATTTATTGCTGGGCAACGTTTTGCTTTTGATACAAAAGCGTCGTCCGGCCAAGTGAGTAAGTTACCAGGTTGATCGGGTTGATCGGGTTTTAAGTCCTCATCAGGTAGGCGCAGTCCCCAGTTTCCGTCAACCTGATGTTCTAATTGAACCTAAATTGCACGAAATTAGCGAAATTAGCGAAATACACTCATTTGCATGCAAATTTGGTTTTGACAGGAGACTCACCTGGAACCCAGTTGAATCTCTTGTTTATGATGTTATTTCCATAAACGAGCGATAAAACTTCATCTAATTATATTTAAAGCCTAAGAGTGAAAAGAAGAGAAAAGGAGTGGATGTGGGGGGTGACCTGGTGCTGGCCTATCCCAAGCATTCTAAGGTATCTACACCTCCAAGCGCTCAATCAGACAATCTGGAAAGAAACTGACAGCACGAACGCCACTGAAATCAATCAACCGCCATTTCTTGCAATGTCTGCAGCCAAGCACATTCGAGTCACTGGGACACCATTCTGGAAAACTTACGACGCCAACAACACCCAAACTCTTCGTAATCGCGGTTTGCGCCATTCCGAAGGAGGCATGGAGAACAACACTCGTCTCGGTAGATGGTGTTTCGATATGCGCAGCACATGACCGAGCCACCGCAGTTGATGGTGCTGGATGTTTTCCGCGATTGAAGCACCTGTTCTACAACCAACTACCCGTTTTATAATTACCTCGTTACTAATCGTTTGACGCCATCCGAAAGCGGCAACGCTTCTCAGGCATCGGTGGTCAAAAACCTGAAGACACCTCACATAATCAGTCCGCAGAGGCGACGTCTCGCAGATATACAATAACATAGCCCTTACTGTTACCTTACCCTTAAGACCATTTTAACGCCACAAGTGACGCAAATTAGTAAACGTGATTCGAGCCTTTGAGATTCTTGCATTGACTTCATCAAACACGTTTCCGTCAGAGCTAATACAACTACCGAGGTATGTAAATTTTTCCACAACCTCCAGTGATTCTTCTGGAATTGTAAGGAGTATGTTCAGGGACTGCACATTCTGAAGCATGAGTTTGCACTTTGAAGGTGCAAGGCGCATGCCGAAAGATGGTATAATGTTGGTCAGTCTATTCACCAGGGCTTGTGCTTCGCTTTGGTCTTCAAAGATTAGGGCGATGTCATCTGCGTACTCCCGATCGACAAGGCATTCACCAGCAACAATTTGAACAATGGGGTTTTGGAGACCTTCCAGCGTCCGCCTCACTATTTTATCAGTGACCAAGTTGAACAAGAACAGAGAGGGTTTACATCCTTGTCACACACCACCTTTTGTAGCGAAGCTTTTGGAGAGCCCACCATACACTCTTACGCGCCCAGAAATAAGTTAATATAAGGATCGGATTATGTTCGCATACCCTGTTGAGCAAGCATAGTTAACAGCGGTGACCGATCGACAGAATCGAACGCACCTTTGAAGTCAGAGAGTACCAGGATTGTGGGCCGTCTGTACGTATGTCGTTGTCCTAACACCTGACGAAGTTTGATGGTGTGGTCAACGTATCCTCTACCCGGTCGAAATTCCGCTTGATCCTTACGATTCAAGGTTTCGCGTGCCACCGTAAGACAACGAAGAATCATTGACGCCAGAAGCCTTGTCACAACAGGAGTCAAACTAACACCTCTTTCTCACAGATAGGCACAAATAGGCTAGACAAGTACTGACTGAGGAATTCACCGCCATGCTTGAAGAGAGCAAGTGGAAGGTAGTCAGGACCAGGAACGCGATGACTATTGAGTAGAGTTATACACTAGGACACTTCTGAGGTTGAAGGCGGCTCTATATTCACGGTCTACCTTTCTGTTAAAGACTAGGATTCAGGATTGTGGATAGCAGATGGTCAAATGAATTGCTGTTCGAAGTATTATGTCCACCGGTCCAAACGTCCTGCTTTGCTGAATATCAGAGAGCCATTGTGGTCCCTGATAATTTCTCTGACAAGAGGTTTCCGAGGACCAGTCCGACGAATCAAGTGAAACAGCTTACGAACGTTTCCAGCATTTTTCGCATCTTCCATTTATTTGGCCTTTCGGGTCCACCAAGTTTCTCGGTCTGCACAGACACTCAGTTTCACCTAGCGTCGGATGTAGTTGTGGTTGTAGCCAAGGGCAATCTGTCACCGGGCCTTCAGCAAAGACATGGTCCTATCAGTGATCCAATAATGGGATGAGGTTAGCTGGGTTGTACCGCAAACAGAAGTACCGGCTTTGAGTAACGCTTTGGATATCTTTTCCCGGTGGCCGTTTACATCCGATGTCGGACCGTCCGGCAGGCGTTCGAGGAGCCGGTTCTGATAGTTTCGTTTGATTTTTTGACCCACTAGCTGCTCAGTGACTAAGCGAGGTGTGTGCGTTTTGTGTAGACCTGAAAAGCAGCAGCATACAAGTGCATGGTCCGGGTCCACGCACATGTTCCCGGTAGAAGCAGTAAGCGACCCTCGCCACCGGTAACTGAACGCGATGTGGTCTATTTGGATTCGGGACTGGTTCGTTGGTGGACACTACGTTGCCAAGTGATTTCCACTGTTCCGTAAATCGGTACTGCAAAGGAACAGTCTGTAATCGACGTGCATCTGAAGCAGACTATTCTCGTTGTCCGTGCGTCTCGTGTCCAATCCAAGACTACCCAAATGGGCCTCAGCAGCTCTTAGTCTACCTACCCGGGCGGTTCGTGTCACCAGCAACCACAACAATATCTGTACTTTTAGCGCCTTGTAAAAGAGCACCTAGAGCGTCAAATAAACTTTCAAAGCTATAGGTGGTTGGGGCGTAAGCGGACACAATAAACAGGTTGCAATGAGCCTCACTTTCTTGAGATTCTCTCAGAGGTTGTCGAACGAAGAGGCAATTATCAGCGGGTGTCTAATCAAGTGGAGACGCTTCCGCTAGATCACTCAACGCAGTACCCACCCCAGCATGTCCAGCTGCAGCCGCCTGTGCATCACCTGAGGTGCGCAGCCGGAACCGGGAAGAGAGCGGCGGCGGTCCGTTCAATCACAGTACTTGCATCCTGCATCCTTGTTTCTGACAGACTGTATACATCAATACAGAGAGAATCCAGTTTACGAGCAAGAGCCACCCGTTGTCCTGCTTGCTTCAGCGTGCGAACATTAAAGGTGGCTAAGTAGGCAGACTTTCAGGGTTTGAAAGCAGGCTTCGAAGTGTTTAGAGTTGTTACAGAAGTCTGACGTACAGAGGCTGCAGTCGAGTGTGATGCAGGGCGAGCAGAACTGTCAACCTAGTGCCGGGACCTGCGGAGACAGCATTCAAATGTGGGTGGAATAGGGTTGAAGAGGGAAAACGTGAAAGTGTAGGAAGGGAAGCGTCAGTAGTAGCACGTTTTCGCCTACTCGCCCTGCTGTAGTAGCAAGTAAGGCGATCCGGCTGGTGACACCACGCGACGGCCGATGTGGCATGAGTGTATTGCTAGTTGTAAGTGTCATGGTTGTACGTGGGCTGGAATACTGCCAGGGCGCCCATACCCAGACAGGAGGACGATTAGGATCCTCGATCAAAACCTTTGGCTCGAACGCCTGACCACAAGGTAACGGTGTTTTGCGGGAAACACAAATGCATTACCATTTTTTTACGGAAGAAGTCGCCACATTTTCTAACCCTGAAACTGGAGGGCCAGGAGCCTGTGTTGTTGAGACCTTTAACCATTGACCAACCTTGTATGGGAGACTCCGTGAGTGTCGCACGGACACCAACCAGTTTAGCTCAATGGATCATGGAGGCACACAAACCGTCACACCATAGTAAGGTCCAGTCTCTTCGTGACGACAAAACGACGTAAACTAAAACTTAATTTTTTCTCCCAGGAGCTAATAGTAATAAAGGCAGTCGAGTGACCATCGGCCGGTCTGCGAGGCGTTGCTGGGCAGGTTGGATTTATAAGGCCTACCTCAGGCCTCTGAGGATATCTGACAGCCAAGTCTTCAACAGTAGCAGAAGTGAATTTCCGCGATCACCTTCGTGGGCCAAAACAATGCTGGCCAGGCCCCCCATGATGTTCTATACGGGTGTGATCTCAACAGTATACACCATTCGGTTCAACTGCTTTCCTGTGTCCCCTTGTGGCCAATTCTATGTGTTCAGCCTATGATGAGCATAGAAGTGATCGCCCATCGTCATTGTCCAGAGATCCAAAGCAGAACAAATCAAGATCAACTTCAGAATGCTCATTGGCAATGCAGGCCAACAGATAAATGGCATTCATACAGTTGCACGTCAAACCGCATTGTCATCGGCATAGTTCGATGTCTTAGGCGGATGTGGAATTTGTTGAATCCACATGATTCTCCTTTGAACGATCCTCCTCCTGTCCTGACGCAATCATTCTTGGATTTCACTCCTAGTAGAGCCCGTCAGCAGTGCACTATCTTGGCCGTATCGGAGCTTGAACTCTAAGATGCAAATCGGGCGTGTTGCCACTACTCCACCAACGCACACTGGACGTACCTGAATTGTCAGGTGTGAACTTGTTCACGCTTGGGCGATGTGTTCGGTTTGCCGGACGGCTCCGACGACGACCCAGTAACCGTCCTGGTTGTATCGATCACTTGACCCACCTATCAGGTCTTCCCAGTCAGGTGGCGCCACGAACGCTTGAAACCTGCTGAAAAACTTTTGGTTGGTTCTTGGTGTTTGTGAGGTCCGTAGTTCGATGTGACAGGTGACTACGGAAACGGATTCCAGTCCAGTTTTGTGTCGAGCATTGCATATTGTTGTTTTCGCCAGAAACTCTGGCAATGTCTGGCGATCAAAGATGTCCCTTCCAAATTTATATCCCTTATGAGGTCACTGTATGCTAACTCCTGTGGGCGCGTATGAGTAGATGGTAAGCCTTCGCCTGAGTTCACCGCGTCCAGTGGTGTAAGACAAGGCTTTCCTCTTTCCCCTTTCCTCTTCAACTTTGTTACTCATATGCTGCTTTAAATTTCTCTGCCTGCCTCTGAAACCTCGGCAGTCGAAATGCTCCCGGGGCGTCCGCTCACAGACATTGAGTATGCAGACGATGTTGCTCTCCTTGGTTCAGATCCTTCCCAAATGCAGACGATTTTAAATAACCTAAACAACTCTGCCGCACGGTTTGGCATGCGCTTCACACCTGCAAAGTGTAAAGTGCTGCTGCAAGACTGGGTGGGATCAAACCCGAATCTCATGCTTGTGGGTGGGCCAATCGACGTGGTAGATAAATTTGTTTACCTGGGCAGCTGTATAAGTTCCGGTGGACTGGCTGGAGGTGAGATTATTTCTCGAATCGGAAAGGCCAGGGCAGCTTTTGCCAACCTCCGACACCTATGGCGCCGACTTGACGTCAGTTTGTCTGTCAAGGGCAGAGTTTACAATGCGGCAGTGCGATCCATACTGCTTTATGAATCAGAGACGTGGTCTCTACGCGCAGATGGCATACAAAAGATGTCAGTGTTTGACCATCTGTGTCTCCGAACCATTGGTCAAGTCTGGTGGGAACATCGGATTAGTAATGCTGAGGTGCGGCAGATGGTCTTAAGAAGAAGGAACTCTCCCGCGATAGATGAATTACTCACGCTTTATAGGTTGCGCTGGTTGGGACATGTACTCCGCATGCCAGAAGACCGTCTGCCTCGCAGAGCTCTTTTCGCCCAGCCCGGTGCTGTCTACCGAGAGGTGGACAATGTATGACCTGGCAACGAAGTATGAAAACACTAACCAGTAAACTTGGTCGGGTGGGCAACTGCCTACTCCCCGGATGGGGACCCCAGGACTCAACTCACCAATGGCTAATCACACTGGCGGAAATGGCCCAATCGCGCAGTCGATGGCGCTCGTGCATCAAAGCTATCGCCTTCAATGCAAAGCTACCCAATTTCCGAACAAACTGAACATGCCATCGCCTCCAAGGCTTGGCTGTATGCCCCATACCCCCGTTTTCTGGTGATCGAAACTGTAGCAGCTGAAACCAATGTGTCTATGGTACACGGTTTGTAGCTGGTAAATTGAATTCAATTGAACTGTGGCTTTCGGATTTAGACGAAAATTTACGAGCAGACTATACTCATCAGGTACCTCCTGTGCACGGTATACCCGGAAAGCGCATTTGATATACATTCTGAGATTTCTCCAGTTTGTTATATCAGTCGACTGTTGCCTCTTTGTTTCATCTCAATGAGCAAGTAGTAGAATGCTGTCAGATAAACGTTGCCGTAGCCTGTATCAACCTATTTATCTAACAAATGCGACTCGCCAACCCAGATAAAGGGATGTAAACTAGGAACTTTGCATTTCATGAAACTATGTTATCTCGTTTTCGCCAGCAACTGATCGTCTTTTCCACTTTATCCGCAAGATTTTTCTTCCAAAGTATTCTCTAACTTGTGTGTACGTGTCCACATTTTCTGTGACATTTCGCCTTTTTGTCGCTGAACATCTGGTTGTCCCCGTAAGTGACCGCACCTAAAAGGTCACTTTCTTGTCCTTTCACCTGGTCCGCGGATGAACATAATCGATTTGGGTTGTCTGTGTGCGTGTGCATCTACGGTTCACAGATATGCGCAACTAGTTCCACGGATTTGTTAGAACGTATTCGTCCTCAGTTCATTTGGATCTGTCAAACCAACTTCTGTCATGTCACTTTTCAACCATCCGCGCGCATTCCTCTATAACCTCTTTCCAGAATTTTTTAGTGCTGTTTACCTCTTGTGCACCGCTGTTTTATTACTCTTAAACGTGTTATCCCAACTCTAATGCATATCGGAACCAACTGAAGAGCGTTCCTAAATGAACCCAGGGTTAAGTTGAACGGAGATCATCATTATCGACAGTGGAAAATACGGGCGCTTAGTTGTTATGCAACCATAATGATAATAATCGTTCAGCTGTAACACCCTTTCAGTGCCTAGGTGTCGTGCCACGCGAAGGCAGCACGAGGGCTGGGATACTGCTAGGTTGCCCAAACCTAGACAGGAGCAGTCGGGATGCCGGGGCTGGGTTCGAGTCATGGACTTTACGGTCAGTAAGTTTACGCCTTAACCGCTAAGCTATCTCGAGCACACAACCATGAGTGAAGAAAACCATCATCATCATCAAAGACAGCAACATCAGTGTTGACACTGATGCTTCACTGTCGTACAACCATAAGGTTCGTCGAATTATATTTAAAGCCCTAGAGTGAAAAGAAGAGAAAAAGAGTGGGTGAGGGAGGGGAACTAGTGCTGGCCTATGTCAAGCGTTCTGAGGTGCCTACACCTCCAAGCGCTCAGTCGGACAATCTGGGGAGAAACTGACAGCACGAACGCCACTGACATCGTTTAGCCGCCATTTCTTGCAAAGTCTCCAGCCAAGCACAGGCGGGGTCACGGGGACCCTATCCTGGAAGGCGTACAACA
>SJOL01007141.1:1730992-1772617 GCA_004794785.1 Opisthorchis felineus
AATAATCAGTGACGCCAGAAGTCTTGTCACAACAGGAGTCAAACTAACACCTCTGTGGTTGCTACATTCACTGCGAGTACCCTTTTTGAAAATGGGCACTACTATCTATTCAACCCAGTTGTCTGGGATGGTCTCTTTCTCCCACGCTAAAGGGTGCAAAGAAGGGATGTAAGGTGGAGAGTGTGTGCAAGAAACACTATCCTTGGATGAAAGAACAAGAACGAACATTCGAACAGCGCTGAAGTATACACATCTGGATATTATGGGCATGTGTGGAATCTGCCCAGCATCCTAAACGAACCTCACTCAGCACAAACTCGACGTCAGACAAATTTCGGCCAAGCAGTCTGGTTAGAAAGTGAAAACGTGCTCGCTGTTTCGATCGGTGGTGGGATCCTCTAACCGCTTCCAGAGCGAATCAACTGAAACTCAATCAGCAGGACACGTGGATCCAACAGCACTTGGTTTGGCCGCTTGGATTTCGTGTCTCCATTACATGGCCTTGCCGTCGTAAACTTTTCGTCTGCAAGGTAAACAGTGGTTGGGCGTGCACGGTTCATATTCAAGTCACCTTGGTGTGATAAGTTCTATTTACTACTTTGAAGTTTCTGATCCGTTACCAGATACTCTTTTGTGTACCACTTCTTTCCTTACTACGAGTTAGCCACGACGGTACCGGCTGACAATTTATTCAAAGGCGTTTGCGTTCAGAACAGAGAGACCAATTTTCGCAATCGTAGATTAAGACCGTTCCTACAATTGTCTTGTATGCTCAGTCCAAGCCCACTAATCTTTCCGCAGATACCGTTTTGTTCCCTGGATTTGCGGTCCCTTGAATTGTGCATTCCATGCGTGTATGGGTGACGAATTCGAACCGAAAGAGAGGGCACTTCTAGCAAACCCTCATGGTGTAAAAAAAACTTGAAATTGAGCACCTAGAGATGATCGGTGTTTGTCCAGTCGTTTATGGGAGTGTTATTCTACGGGGTAAAAGTCTCCTTTGAAGTCATAGAAAACAGTGTTTGTTGACTCGCTGGATGCGTGCCACTGCCCAGCTGTCTGGTGTAACTACATTACTTGGTTGAGATCTTGCTGGATGCCCACAGACTTGCATCTCGCGTGCCAGAGTTAGGTGTCTTAGTAATAACAGACCTAAGGCATGTATTTCTATCACTGCAGTGCCCACATTAGGATGAATGAGTGTCTGATTTCTCAGAAACGCGTGTTTTTTCATTTGGCCCAAACAAGCTATGTAGGCTCACCGCCATTTTTAATGACGCTGATGGAAGCTCATCTGGTTCAGCAGCCTAATCGCCTTCTAAGACAAAGGCATATTAATACCTCGTAAACTGAGGAGATGTAGAGAGGTAGACTGCTACCCTATTTGGACAGGTCCAATAAAAGATATAGGTACGGAGGGCTGCTGGTCCACCCAGCGGTACAGACACTGGCTTTCATTATATGTTAGGTTCCCAGTGTTGTGTTTTCTCAGTTCATTCACTCTTGGGTCCTGTTTTGCGGATTGACCGAAATAGCTTGCCTACCTTCCCGACCACACTAGCCTCCTCTACCACACAAACTTCATTTGGGTTTACGTCTGACTGCGCTTCTAGCCGATTTATGCGCTGAATCCGAAGCGACACCTCAAGCAATTATACTCACCGTCCTCTGATAAGTTACGGTCGATTTCCTACTAGAAAAGCACTCTTAAATCACTACCTGGTTGATTTTGGTATGTTCTCCTAAATTGTGATGCCTCTTGCTAAGCAGGGTGCTTGTTTCCTAGGTTCCCCGGATAAATTTTATGATCATTTATATTACCAGAGCATGATGTGAATCAATCTATGTGTTCCAGACTGATCAACAGTCAACAATTGATGGTATTGTTTTCAGTGTGGCTTCAAGGTGACTCCAGGTAGCACAGCTGTGTCCCAATCCAGTACTATTGAGTAACAAATGGTCATCGGTACAAAGCTGTAATAGGTGTTCAGGGTTACCATTACCTCTTGCTTCTACACTAAACCGTGTACTTAAAAAAACCTCTGTTGCGACTTCGTAGGCGCTTCGTGCTTGAGATGCTAAAACTCACACAAGGAAAGACTCCAACGACCTTACTGCTTATGTATGCGTGTAAGCATGCGTAAATATGTACGTAAGTATGGTGATAGGGGTAGTAGACAGCATCGTTGTCGTCCGGGTGGGTACAGTCCCTCAGGCCAATGGGGACCTTTACTTTCTCGCCACTCAGGGCTCCTCGTTTGGGTTGTCGGGTTGTCTGTTTGTATTCATCACTATCTCCTGTTTAAGATATATTGTATTATAAATTTCCCACAGCATTATTTTGTTCTGTTGTATTGGAGCCTTAATGGCGATTGGAACACTCTGTCAGACCTTTTCCAAACCGGGCCGAATAGTGCAGTAAACCGCATTATTGTCTCGTCTTTCAGTTTGAGGTTTGTTGATCTACACATAGCGGGTAGGAAAATGGGGATGCCATTGTGAAAGTAGTTTTTCAGCAACGTAGAAGGAATTTTAACCATAGTTTACCAGTTTCAAGCTTTGCAACACGGTCGCTTGGATACAATATTCTCAGTCGTTGCATCCCTGCAACGCGTGGCAGGGACGATGAGAAAATATATTCAGACTGTCTCAGTTACCAGACAGGTGGAGCCTATCGTTTTTATTCGCCCACGATTTTTCAGTCTTGGTTCTGGGTTGATTGTGCAACTTACTCGATACGCACTGGGAGGGCTGGACACCTTTGTGAACTACCCCTCACTCGAACTCATGACGCCCAGCACTGCATTTTGCCGCAGCTGATTTCACACGACTGTCGATTCCGCGCTTTTGCGGAAATTAGCATTTGAGTCTGTGTGTCCTATCAAACCGTGTTCATGATACTTTTCTCTTTTTATCTTCATACCGTCAGCCGACTTCATTATTCCTGTTCTCACTGTAGTGCCGTGATAAGTCATATGATGTCCCTGATACGGTACACCTGTCCCATTATGCATGCTAAGTGAACGTCTAACGTCTGGCTTGCTTTCCACACAGTATTCGTGAACCGACACCAACTGGCACGAGTCGTGTGACAGACTACCTGGCTAATGCCAGAGTCACTGGAGCCCTACTCTCCAGGTTGGACGGTCTACCAGCTGGACGCTCACATGAGGAACACACAGTAGAGCAGAAATCACTTGGTCGGCGCATGTCCCTCACCTCCACCATATCATCTTCATCGTCTGAATCCTCACCCTTGTCAGCCCAATCGCCAATGATCTCGCCATCGCGCATTCCTAGTGAGTACATCTTTGTTAGTAGACCTCTTCCCCTTTACGTGTTTATGCGATTCGCTTAGACTACAGCTCCATCTTGCATTATTATGAAGTATGGAGTGAAACAATGTTTCGTATTGGTTTAGTTTCAACACGACTGGGTATTGCACTTCATTATCGACCCAGGTGATTTCATTTAGAAAGATCTACAGCTTCAGCGAAACCTCAGTTATTTTTGTCCCATTCCTTCACATCCATCTGATGGTTCCAAATAACAAAAGCACTCGTGTAACTGAGCTTCTCGAGGTCTGGCTACAGCTTTACCCGAGCCTAACTTTATCTAGCCAACGTGGGTCGTTGGTTTGTTCGCTGAGCTCGGCAGCTTAATTGCGAGCTCCTTATCAACAATCGAGGTGATATCATCAGTGAGTTGTTAGGGAGCAGAGTGGAGCATAACGATGGGTCAGCTCAGTGAGTAACCAAACGACCAGCTTTGCTACCTGAGCTACCAACATTATTCTCAATAACACTGTTGGTTTTATGCACTGTACTACTCATAAGGTTGCTGAAAATTCTTCGACAGCCCACGACCGGTTTCGCCCTTTTTGGGGCTCATCAGGCAGGCGCAGTCCCCGAGTTTTCGTCAACCTTATGTTCTACTTGAACCCAAATTGGACTGTTTTCAAGAAATACACTCATTTGCAAATCAATTTGGTTTTGCGAGAGACTCACCTGGAACCCAGCTGAATCTCTCGTTTGTGATGTTTCCATGCAACTGAATGTGCTGCACCAGGCCGCCTCATGTTCCAGTTGCTACGATATTCGAGATATCGCGATGCATGTAATTTTACGCACTGTACTACGCATTTTCAGCAACCTTATGAGTAGTACAGTGCGTAAAATTACATGCATCGCGATATCTCGAATATCGTAGCAACTGGAACATGAGGCGGCCTGGTGCAGCACATTCAGTTGCATGGAAACATCACAAACGAGAGATTCAGCTGGGTTCCAGGTGAGTCTCTCGCAAAACCAAATTGATTTGCAAATGAGTGTATTTCTTGAACACTGTTGGTTCATTACAACTGCAGGACCAACAGGGTCTGTTATCCCACGTACATTGCATATCATATTTATGTGGTCCACTTAAAGTGGACAAACATCGCTCCCGTTAACACAAGTCCATTACTGTTTTGAACCTGTTGTCATAATCATGTTTCATGCCGTTTGTTCCATTCGACCAACGCGGTAATATCAAATTCAGAGGTCAGTCTATGCTGAAAGGCCGACCAGTTTTGTAAATCTGTCTCATCCTTGTTGGGAATCGCCAACCGTGCACATCTCGCGAACTTCAGTGCAGTGTAGTACACTGTCAGAAATGTGCGCTTGGTTTTCGAAGCAACCGTAGCTACGATTTACAAATATTGCAAAAAAAGAGTAGCTCGATGAGCTACGTTGTCTTTTTGTTTGTCTGCTGGGCTCGGCACTTGCAAACATTTCGTCACCAGTCGAGGACACATCGTTAGTACGCGACGAGTTTTGATTGGTCTACTCGTCATCACTGTGTTGTTTGGTCTCCCTCATGGTTCATAGTCCGACCATTGTTAGTTTTTTCGGTCGTAGGGACCGATCCACTCGGCCGATGTCGATGTGTATTTACTTTATTGGTTTATCCGTAAAATACGATGCCTGGCTAGCCCCCATCTCCTTTCTGCTGTTGCATGGGTAAGAACCCCAATTGAACTGATTTCCTTCTCTGTCTTCGGGAACTGAAACAAGTGACATTGAGTCATGTCCCCTGCTGTTCTGGTGGCCAGTTTTCTTCCGGTCTAACCAACACGATATTTATGTTCTTCATTGCACCCAGTCTCCCATTTGGTTTCAAGAGGACTTTTTCGGCTGGTTTGGAGGCGACCGTCATTACATGTTGTTTTAAGTATCTTCTAGTCATTTCAGTGATGTTTTCGATGTATGGCAGCGTAATCCTTCCGTTTTCTGGTTGTATTGTTTTCCTGAGGAATTCCAGATAAAATTTCTTGGGTAGCCACCATTTTAGAATGCTTGTCGCCTTTCTTTCGTCTTTGACTCTGTCGTGTTGCAGTTTATTCCGATTTGCTTGAATGATGTTCGAATGGAACTTTGTGTGTGACTGTTTGGGTGATTGCCACAGTAGTTCAGAATCTGGTCCGTGCTTTCTTACTGTCCGTCGCGAAGAGACTTGACTTACCGTAGGGAGAGGGTTTACGTGCTTCCGCGACCCATTGAGCCGTTTGTTGTTCGATGGCGAGTACATCTACAAACGCAAATTTGGTGTCCTGTTTCGTTTCACTGAAGTGGATGTTCTGGACAGTTCATTGTTCTCTATAACAGCCAGTACTTCATCCAAGTATCCCACTTGACATACTGTCAAGTTGAGCTCTGTTGGATCTCATGATTCCCCTTACACATTGCATGGCGAGTTTGCAATCGCCTCCTAGCTGAACTGCCTAGATAAAACTGGTTTGTTCTTGTGTGCTGGGCTTGTGTTGAGCGAGATTCGCAAACGGTTAGATCAATCCTACGGATGGTGTCTTGTTCTAACATGTTGCTTAGATGTATTTATTTCAATGGTTTCGGAAAGTGTAGACACCTTGCTGATGACCGTTTCCGTAGAGGCACAGAGACTAATACAAGAAGCGTCCACCCCCTATTAGAGCTTTCTTGCTTCGTGGTTGCATATCAGTTAAGCACCAGTTTACCGCCGATGTACTGTTACCGATTATTTGGCTTGTTGTATGACTTGAGTCAAAGTTACTGAAAAGGACGGCTTTTCGATTGAACCGTTTCACAGATGCCCCTGTCAGCCCGACACGATTGGTCGCAAGACGTTCATCTCAACCACCATCAGCTGTTCCCTGTCGGGCACTCGAGTTGGATGGCAACATAGCTTCGTTTTGGGGCTCCACCTTTGCTGATATGTTAAATGGTGACAGCAAGCCGAAGGATACTAACGCCGATGCGACACTTTCACGAACTCGTAAGTCATTGAGGACCATCCCCTTACTTTTTTACTTGAATGGATGTGCTATTTGTCACGTTCGTCTGATGGTTGCAGCTATTTTCAATTCCTCTTTTGTTACTCTTGCTCGTTCAACCCAGCTGTCTTTTCAATCGTTACGTCCGGTTTGAAGCACTGGTACCTAACTGCTTTCAACTTTTCCGAGCCTTTACAAGTATTAGCCTCAAGCCTATGGAGTTATCTATAGAGGAAAATGTTGGTAGCTCAGGTAGCGTAGATGGTCGTTGGCTTGTTCGCTGAGCTGGGCAATTTGCTTGCAAACGTTTCATCACCAATCGCACTGATGATGTCACCTCGATTGGTGATGAAACGTTTGCAATCAAATTGTCCAGGTCAGCGAACAAGCCAACGACCATCTATGGAGTTATCCTTGTTTCAACCTCTGTACTCTTCTGAGATCTAGTCCTTTTTTCGTACTTTTCATCCAGTGAACCCTATTAATGTTATATTTTCAATTGAGATTTTGTTCTATCAGTGAATTGTCTGTGCTGAAACGCCCAAAAGCACCGTACAGCTGTTTCATCCTTACTGGAAATCATCAGCAGTGCGCACCTCACCAAACTCAGAGTTTCGAACCCGCGATCTTCCACCCAATGGTTTAGCCCAACCGTTCAGCCTCGAGCAGCTGAACAGCACTGTGGTTAAGTATCACGCGCGACTCTGGGTTTTCGTGGTGTGCGCACTACTGATGATTCCCAATAAGGATCAAACAGCTGCACAGTACTTCTCGGCTTTCCAGCATAGATTGGTTTCACTTACAGGATGAAATCTCAGTTGGAAATTACAGTCTCCTCGCACTGCGACCAAGGTTATATTGTCCACCAACCTCTTCTATGCACGGAATCTTGAGGCAGTCCTCACTGTCAGCCGGATGTCTGCACCAAATTGGCACCTGACTTCTCTGACACCAACTCAGTATGGTATCAGTTTACAGATGAACCTCCGCCTTGCCGTTGTCCTCCTCGAGCCCGAGACGGTTCAGGGTTTGGCCATACAGTACTGACCGAAGGTTCACCTCACTTCTAGGCTTGGTCAAAGTGTTTCAAACTTTTTGCTTTTTTCGCTACGTATGACAACTATGAGCCGAAAGGGTGCAATGGCCAAACAAGTTAATGTACTGTATTGACATGGCTAACAACAATAGGTCTCCAAGTCCTATTGAGAAGAATGTTGACAGCTCAGGTAGCTTAGACTGGTGGTTGGCACAACCACTGTTACGCTCCATCTGCTCCCCAACAACACGCTGATGATGTCACCTCGATTGGTGATGAAATGTTTATAATCAAATTGTCCAGCTCAGCCAACAAACCAACGACCAGGTTTTTGTCTTCTCTCTGGTCCTAGCGCGCAATTTTCTTTTCACTTGTTCTGTTCGTGCACACGAATGGGATCGATTATTTCTTTTGATGACGCAAGTGATTCAAATTTTTGGTCCCAAGCAGATTCTCTGTTGAACTTTTCATCTATACTTTGCACTTCTGGCCAATCATTGCCACAGCCCGATCAGTACCCATCCTAATCTTTTTTTCAGTTCTCCTGTCTAGACTTGGGTGAACCAGATGATTCCGTTTTAGATAGGCACAGGAAATAATCGGTAGCTTTTCATCTACCAGACCACGATCGGTGCTGGTGACTCTACACTACTGTCCGTGCACGATATTTCTATGCCACGGTCAACCGTTTGCATCGTTTTGGCTAGCATTCGGTGGTTTCAAGTTTACATTGTCCAGTAAAATTGATCTGCTGGTAAGCCAAACCGTGCTTCATCATTACTTTGTCCAGTAGCTTGTCCGGGCTTACTCCGTTAATAGCAAACTGTAGGCAAGTCGCACATTTTGCAACTTCCTTTGGCACTGCGGTGAAAGGCAGATGTCCTTCCTCGTGAGCGGGAAAAGGTTCAGTCTGTTGTCTGTAAATAGCATGGAAGCGTCTATCAAAACTTCCAATAACCCACTAGCGGCGTTACCCGATCTCGAAGTTCATCCGTTATCTTATAACTTGACAAACTATACATTTGTTGACTACACCACTCTTTTGGAAACTGATGCACTGGTAAAACTTGACTTGAGCAATCTCTCGTTAATGTTATTCTTCAGTTGAGTGTGCAGTCCATAGGAATTCGTGACAAACGAGAAATTTATTCGAGTCTCTGGTTAACAACTTGAATTCATCATTAAAGTCTAATATTCCCCTTATATCCTTCGGATTTATCTCTTTTCCGGGTATATAGGCTTGTTTTCTGGCATTCCAGGCAGAAACCTGGTTCTGTGATTCCGCGTTGACCGCCTGACCCCCGAACAGCCTAAAAGCGCCGTTCACGCATCTCCTGTTTTGACGATTTTTAGATGAATGCCCCTTTCCTAGGACAGATCCGAAACGTAACAGGATTAAGGATATTTCTGTGAGATACCTGTGAAAAAGGTATTTCTCAACGAGAACCACAACAACGTTTCCCTTGCAGCTGCAATCCAGTGTGATCTACAGAAAAGAAGTCACCCCTCCTTTCCCAATAGTCTTCTCCGTTGTCTTTTCAATAACCTACAAAAGAAAAACTCATGTACCATTTAAAATCTCGCCAGTGTATGAATGGGAAAACCGCTAACTTGAGCGCCTTGTATCCCATCTGAATTTAAAATGCCCATTGGGTTACCAGTTTTTAACCAGAAAGCGAATGAAGTAGTCAGTGGGACGCATACACCGGTGTAGCAACGAGAGTATGGAAATGAACGATACACGTGCATACACAAACGGCTGGCTGTTGGTCTTCTCCCAACCTCTGTAATCTTTCTTAGACTTCCTCCTCTGTCTTTACAGCTTCGTCTGAATTGCGCACAACTCTGAAAAGCTCACCATTCAAATCGCCGTATACTTCCAGTCTGGTTTCGGTAAGTGTGCTGATGACTGTCTGATGGCATTGGATGATTGATCTGAGTTCTTACTTTGGACTTTCGAATTTGTGACCAAGGCGGTATCTTGAAGATCTAATGTTGGGTATGGTCTCGCAATATCCATCTGTGCTCTGCATTTGTTTAATGTGGGATGGGCCCGATACCAGAAATGCTATCAACTACGAGTGACATTGTTTAACTTACGTTCTGTCTAAACAGAGGGCAGCCTTCACATCTTAGCACAGATGCATCACTGACCACAATATTGACCGGCCCTTAAGGAGATGTTTTCTCATAGGAACGTGCTTCATCTCTCAGCAGACTACTTGCATTTCCTAGGTAGTAGAGTGAAAAATGCTTGTGAGCAACTCTTCTTTGGGGTGCGTATACCCACTCGTGGCACGTTTTTACGGTTATTTGAAACGATATCTGGCCGACTACTCTTATGTCAGAAAGCTTTTAATAATAAACACGTGGTTTTGAGCATTCGTCTATGAGATTTTTCGTATCCCTCGTGATAAATTGCTTCAGTTGATTATTGGTAGTGTGAAGAGATTTGGGAATTTTCAGTTGAGATTTCGTTCTGTAAGTGGAGCTAACCTGCGCTGCAAAACCGAGAAGCACTGTTCAGCTCTTTCATCCTGATTGATACTCACAAGCAATGCGCATCTGACGAAACCCCAGGGAGTTTTGAACCCGGAACCTCCCAGCTAGTTTAAACACATAACCGTTTTGCAAACGAGCGGCTTATCAACTCCCACTTAGTCAAGATATAACGCATCATATACATACCCTATGTATCAAAGTATTCGATGTTCGTCACTGTCCTAAGCATCAAAATGTCCTTGGAAGTGAAAAAAAAGCAAAATGGTTCTAGTAAAATTTCATTCCCCATACATCGACTGACGTACAAATCATGTTAAGTCTTAACGTAGTTCTCCCGAATTCCCAATCAATCTGCCATGGCTGTAGCGTACCTTCAACGATTTTTTCTGCTGACTCATCGCTAAACATAAATATATACTAGTTGACCTTCAACGCGTAAACTTATATCATTATGGTGGCCTTGGCAGCTGCGGTCTTCATGAATAACGCATTTTGTTTTCCAACTAGTCAGGTGGTCACCGTTTGGCTGACGTGCCCGAACACTCGCACCAGTATGACCTATATTTTCGTAATAGGGAACTTCACATAGGTTTATGCTCTATACTACCGTAATGTCCGGTCGTTGATTTGTTCGCTAACCTGAGCAGTTTGGTTACAAACGTTTCATCACCAGTCGAGATGACGTCATCAGTGCTTTGTTAGTGGGAATACAATAAGGTTGCCCAGATAAACGACCGCCATCACAGCCTGAGCTGTCGATACTCTCTTCAGCATAAACTTAGTTTTTTTTACTGCACGGATGGCTACATTCATGCCCCTAACTAGCGACGGTGATTGATTTTCCCTGACGTATTGACACTGCCTGAGGGCAAAACAAAAGGCCACCCGCAAGTCCTGGTCAGATTGAATGGAGGTCTTCATTTGAAGGAAATCTGGGTAGCCAGTTTTCTATGACACGATTGTCCTTTGAAAGCAAATATACTTTCGAAGCAAAACCGTTGGCTTTTTTTGTAACTGAAGGTAGTTTATTCTTCGATTTTTCCTTAAACTCGTAACGGCCAAACTGCTTGACAAAAACCTTTTGGTTCGATAAGATTGTTTTCACGATTTTCTCACTGATCCCCGCTTCAGTCTCTTGTTGAATAATTCGAGCTCTCTGATGAAGTGATAAATTAGAAGCTGCGGGTTGAATATGATGCTTTTGATGTGGGACCACCATTACCGCGTGATTGAGCTATCACTGCCAGTATCGAGTGTGTATCGAGTCCAGGAGATAGTTGTTGAGCTGACTGAGTTCACTGGTTAGGGTTTTCACATTTCGTTGCCAGGTCACTGACTGTCTGTCTTGTGATCGTTCTCACCCAGTGCATTGCTGGGCACATAGAACTGTGCGGAGCAGCCGATCCTCTGGCATGCGAAATGTGTTACCTGTGCTGCGCGATTAGCTCGTCCGTCCTTGGAGCGTTTCTTAGTCGTAAAACTTTATGGCATACTTCAGTACTGCTAATCCGATATTCCCCCAGAACATAGGCACGTAGGAGACACTAACCGTCTAACCCCGAAAGTTTTCGCGCCTTCTCCGCATGGAGGCAGTATGGACCACAATGTATACTTTGCCCTTTGAAAACAAACTGACGTCACGCCAGTTCGGCAAAATCCACCTTTATCCTCCCGATTCGAGAAGTAATCGCAGTTTCATCCGGTCCACCAAGACGTATCCAACTCTGTTGGTCGATTGGTTGGCCTGCAAGCATGAGGTCTGGGTTCAATCCCACCCAATTCTATAGCACAATCTCTCACTTCGCAGGTCTGAATCGCATACCTAACCAACTCAGATCTAAACTGGGGAACACGAAAGTCAGGCACCTAGGATCTGTGCTAGTATTTCCTCTAGCCCGTACACTTGGTTAGATGCGTGTCTTTTTAGGACATACTTGTTCAACAAATAAGTTTTATCGCCCACGTTTCGCTGTGCGCCCAGGTCCATCTCCGACTGACTCGTCTTACTTGCCAATTATTGCCGGTGTAGACATTTCCTGACGCAAAGTAGGGGTCGGTAAACACTGAGTTCGCCTATGATGTTATATAGTCTACAAGGCTCAACAGTACACTAGTCCCCCCTCAAACAAGGACCACTCACGGGGAACAGCCTGACTGGTCTTAGATTTGAGCTGGACAGTCTCTCTAGGGGGAACATCCGATCTCGGTCGTCGAGCAGTTAATAATGTGAATGCCCAAAATTTCAATAACAGTAAAATAACAACATACGATGCATTTATATCGTGACCCTTCCTGTAACGTAACAAACATCCATCATAAAGATCAACTTTTATAGCTCATAAAAGCTGTCACTGTTGTGTAAGTTACGAAAACTCCGTTGGAAAGCCACTACTCCATAACTGGGTCTGAACTCGTGGGTGATTCCATGGAAAGTTTTCCCACTCTGTTGTTCATAGTGTTTCATCATCAAGCGTTATTCTAGTTGAAGGCCCTGTGTTATGGTGACCTCTAAAGGCGTCATTTTAGCTGTCTGGAGGGACGGACCTTTGGGAAGGGCCCCTTTATCCGTTCTACGAGGCTTATTTCAGTGGCAAACTCCGCCCGTGTCCCCTCCTTCAGAAGAGACCAACTCGCGGAAGGTACCAATTTCAGTCGGTCACTTGAAATAGTCTCTCTAGAGAGGACAAGGTTACATCCTTTTAAAGAGATCACTTCGGGTCAGTATCCCCATGTAATCTGCCGATCAAGGTGTAGTAAACTTGATCCGTATCTATTGCCAGTATCCAAAGGCTCACCAGTTGATCACCTTCTTGTGAGAGGAATCACCAGGCGCACATATAATCTCACCTGACAGGTGGTTTGTACAGAGGGGAAAATCATAGTAGTTGTTCGCCAGACAGATGAAACTCACGTTAGTTTGGACCAGTTAGGTTAAGCTAAATAGTATGGGCACATTTATGATCACAGTTTCAGTCCGAGTAGGACGTTCAGAACGTTCACCTAGTTTCATTTAAATCATCAGTTTTTCTAATCAATAATTTAATGACCCAGTCGTTATTGGAAAAAGTTTGGAACCGATTGAGAAGTCATCGTTTCAGAATTGTTTGGTTGTTTAACTACCGATTGTTTACCAAGCCGTTCTGAAACGAAGACCTAGTCATTACTTTTTGGCGCTAACTACACAGTCTAACATTGATCGAAAGTGGGGATCCGCTTAAATCAGTGGGGTTGACTGACCAACCGCACTGTGTCCCATCGGTCGAGCTGTTTCAGTTCTGGCAATCTGTTGAACCTCCCCCTCAACTCATGAAATAGATTAGATATTGTTCGCTCCTTATTTCCAGTGCTCATCGCAATCCTTCATTCGATTCCTCAGTGTCATGTATACCCTTCAGAGCTGACTGTACCTGATCTTTGATCTTTTTTTTCAGAAATCGCGGCATCAGGCCAAAGACGTCGATGAGTTGGTTGCAATGTGAGAAAGCATCACATGGCTCCAGGCGTTTTCACTCATCTACTCAATCTTTTCCTTTTCTCTCAGCATGTTCGCTTCACTCTGGTCATTTCAAGGGTTGCCTGTTTTGCGGCCTCAGTATACTCTAGCATATTTCTCAGTCATACTTTCATGAATATCATTGTTTCGGACCATCAATCGTTTGCATTTGGGTACCCTACATAGCCGTGCAATTTTGTGCTTTATCCTTATACTCCCCGGTGCATACAACAGTTTGCTTCGCTCCGTCCTCGCCACACGATTTATGCTCTTATCTCGGCTTTCTTTACTGTTTTCTCCATCGAGTTTCTCTGTATCAGTACGGTGAAAATTATTACCTCTTACTTTCACCTGCGCCTCGCCACGCGCGTAATCTATCTGTGCATAAATATATGAGAATTCGATTTTAGGTATCCTGTGTTCTTCGCTTTGCCAACAGAAGTCCACGCAATGATTCACTGTACTGTACATGAGAACATACACGGTTGTCACATTTTTCATACGCATTTATGAACATTGAAACATTGTGGCCAGAGAGGCTAGGAAACTCTGTGCTTTGGACGGTGTCGATCGCTTTTATCTTCGTTACAAATTGATGAGACTAGTGGGGTCTAGTTTGAATATCGACAGCGTAAAATTTGGTACAGAACCTTGAGCAACCTGTTTGATCCATTTGCGTCTATCTTCCGATTAGGAGATGCGACTTTACACGATTCAATGTCTCCTTCCAGCTTTTCAGGATGTTTCCGATCCAGCTCATCGTGACATCTGATTGCTGTAGGTCCTACCAAATGGCAAGGCAACATCATGAACCTCCACAAGGTCTTGTCGAGAAATTCTACTAACCCTGTATAGTGTGAGAAATGATTATAAGACCGCTTGAATGTCTACAATCCTCCAGTCAAATAGCAAGATAAAGAGATGAATTGTCAAACATAGGTGCGCAATTGATTTTCTAAGTGCGTTTTCTGCCAATGGGGCCTTCTAGTCATCAATTCGATTGTGAATTTTCCTTCATCCTCATGAAAGTTACACTCAACTTTATTGCAGTGATTTTGCTGACTTCCATTAAGTTCCTGTTCATCAGATGTTCAACTTTGTCCATGCTCCCCTGCTTTCTTCATACCTGTTTTTTCTTAGTTAAACGGTACACCTATTGAAGCCGAAGTCATTACACGGTAAACCTGCTTGTTAACGTTATTTTGCTTCTCAGTTTGCATAAGTCTGAGAGTGCTGACCTTGAACTATTCAATAATATGGGAGCACAAACCTTGTTTCGTTTGACCACATAATAGGACTTCTTGCGGATATAAACCCATCCATTGTTTTTTTGGTCCCGAAGTCTACCAATTTCAGTCTTCAGCATGTGGTTGTACCGTTTTTCCTCTACCGAATGACCAGTTTCCATTTCCGTGCTAAGTTGTTTGGGCATATATCTTATTCAAAAATGCGACGGATCACAACGATCGGACTGATGCGCCCAGAGGGATATCGATCACATTGAGTAACACGAAGAGCAAGACCGAATGATATCTGCACGAAGCCGGAAGACAGAAAATGCATGATAATAAACGGATACTTATAGTTGGGTGGTGTTTGAATGACTGGAACAAAGTAAGCTGGGTCACGCGAGTGACCTATTCAAAATGCTAGCAGCCGGAAATTCAAACACGAGATCCTCCTTCGAGGCTTCCGAAAATAAGGTTTCAGTTTGGCTTTTCTAGGGAAGTGTGCACCCTCTACATCCCACAAGAACATTTCAGTTACAAATTTGGCGGACTACCATTTGCCAAACATTACTCATTGTAGCCACTTCACAAACGAGCACTTTCACACTATCCGGTGTATCGCAAATTATCTGGATGAATGTTGTTTAGCCGACAGATAAGTCCAGGGAGGCTGAAGGGATGGCCAATCAGATCATATGATCTGACATTTTATTTCGGATTTTTCAAAAGGAGCAGTTTACCACGCATATCTGATTCAAAACTGTCACAGAGTACGCTGTCAACTACCAGTAAAAATACTGTTGAGGGTGCACGAATTGTGTTTGAACAGGAAGCTGCCGGGTGAGCATTCCGATCAACGACTCCGGTACATACAGCATGCATTCATTTGAAATATTTACATCTGTTACGCCTATTGTTTCTTGCCTTTTCGCCTTCCATTTCGAGAGGTTTCCGTATAGTGAGCTGTACATCCGGGTTGGTTTTATTGCGGGTTCTTTAGACAAACAGGTTTTACTGAAAGCTAATTAGGATGCTTACCGGGAGGTTTGTCTTCAGCCAAGACAACTGTCAAGGTAAAAACTAGATTGGGTTAGTGTGTTAGGCAGGCCCAAAGTTTAAAACAGTGATAGAACGGTATGAATCTCCCAGTACTTCAGCTAATGTTTGACAGATGCATTCACATTCATATGTATATGAATCTCTCAATAATTATCTGCAGCAGTTTGAAGGTGAATAAGACCAGAGGAGCCACAGGAGGAAGCCTATTAAAAGCCATCAACATGCACAAATGACCAGGCGTGGGGACAATTAAACGGTTAAAAACCACAGTGCATACATACACAGGACACCGTATTGGCCCGCGTCATTCTCAGGACACACGTGGCACACATGGCTAGCTGGTGATAAGAACTCTGTGACGAACATTAATATCGTCTTAATAAGAACATAATAATAATATCTTATCGTCAGGTCAGTACATACCTAATGGTTAAAATGATGGTATAAACAGCTAGGATTGGTAACTAAATTAGAAAACGCTGAAATACGCACGATTGGTTGTCAGCCCAACCCACGTCGCATCTAATCGGATGCTTTGAGGCGGTCTAGAGGGCCGCTGAGCGACTGGGTAGATCGATTCGTTTCACATGACCAAAACAGACTTTGCGCTCGTACGAATCGTTTTTGACAGCATAGTATCGGATTTCGCCAACGTACTGTGCCTGTTTCGGCTGTAGTCAAGCGGCGCCGTTGGATCGATACTGACAGTCTACTGGGCACTCGGTAGGCGATACGAAACGCCTCGTTCGGATTATCACGTGACCGGTGCCAATTGTGTGGCGTGACTGAGTATTTGGCTGAACCACTGAGTCTAGTGATGCTCCGATAAGACAGATGCTCACTTATTCTCTCAGCAAGTTGGCGTATCATGCGCCCAACATATTCCGCCGAACAGCAGAAGTAAGGATACACAACCATATTCTGGGTGAGAACTGGGATCTTGTCTTCGGGGTTTAATTTGAGCAGAGTTTGTTGTATGCCAAGACCTCAGAATTACAGCCGGAAACGTGCTTTGTAGGGATTCAAACAAGGGGTGGTTGACTATCTGCCAACAGGCTCAAACAGATTGACTTCTTTACAACAGTCGGCTGGAACGCACGTCCTTGTTGAAACCGTCGCAATAATCCAGCTAGTGATAGCCGCTGACCCGTTTGGTGTGCACAACGGTTGTCGAAGTAAGTTACCTCCAGATCATAATCTCTTGACCGTGCAGGGTCTTAAGACGAGACAGTTGCAGATCCTTGCATATAATACAGAGACAATAAAGTGCTTTTCTATAAAGGAAAATGTTGGTAGCTCAGGTAGCGTAGATGGTCGTTGGCTTGTTCGCTGAGCTGGGCAATTTGATTGCAAACTTTTCATCACCAATCGAGGTGACATCATCAGTGCGTTATTGGGGAGCGTAGTGGTGCGTAGCGGTGGGTTGGTGGTTGTGCGTTGAGTAGTGTTGCATGGGTGTTAATATACGTGCTGCTAGCTGGGGCTGACCTTTGATCGCGATTAGTTGTTCGGCCGAGCAGTTCCATTGGTTGCTCCGTTATCTTGTGTCCTCATTCGTCGATGCCCATGTGACCTTTGAGCTTGGCATCCCCTGTCGTCGTACTCCGGTCGATGCTGGAGTGACCTTGGCCCTTGCAAGTTCCGGCTTGTGACTTTTATTGATCCGACTCCAAGGGGTTCTTTGTTTGCGAATCCAATAGTTGGTTCTTCTTGAGTATTCCGGTTGAGATGTTGGTCCTTTGCCCTTAGAGGCGCGTAAATTGGATCCAGCTCAATGCATCGGTTGATCGAGTCCGCCGTGGAGTACCATGCTTCCAGAAATTCTCTTCCGTGTCTCGTGTCTCCGTGTGCCAAAATTTTCGCGTTTTCTAGATTGAATTTGTGGCCTTCTTGGTCCTCGTGCATGGATATCAAGGAAAGGGGGATAAGTCATGTCTCCTGACGGCCGCGTTGTGTTCCTTCATTCGTGTGCACAACTTCCTCCCGGTTTGTCCAACATAGAATTTGTTGCAGTTGATTTGGTATATCACATTGTTCCTCTTGGTTTTGTCTCGGTTGTCCTTCGGTCTTGAGATTAGTTTCCTTAGGGTGGCATTCGGTTTGTGAGTCACGAGGATTCCTTTTTGAGCCAATAATCTGGTTGCGAGCTCCGACATATTCTTGATGTAGGGCAGAACTACCCGTCTGGTGGCTTGTTCCTGCTGTTGCTGTTGTTGAGATGTCCTCTTCTTCAAGCTTCTGATAAAATTCCTTGGATATCCGTTGTTCTGGAATACTCGGAATAGATGTTCTTCTTCCATCTTCCGTAGTTCTGTGGTGCTGCAGTGTGTCTCCGCCCTCTTGAACAGGGTTTGGACGCAGCTC
The DNA here is from genome assembly GCA_004794785.1 of Opisthorchis felineus. Classification (NCBI taxonomy): domain Eukaryota; kingdom Metazoa; phylum Platyhelminthes; class Trematoda; order Opisthorchiida; family Opisthorchiidae; genus Opisthorchis; species Opisthorchis felineus. The sequence continues at coordinate 1,748,965 of SJOL01007141.1, forward strand.
TTCTTATGGTTTACAGGATGATTGCTGTTGTGGTTCAGTATTTGATCCGTGTCTCTGTGTCTCTTTCCGGTGTACGCAGGTTTCCAGAGTCCCATCAATTTTTCTGTTCACCAAAACGTCTAGGAATGGTAATTGATTGTTCTTCTCCAGTTCGATGGTCAACTTGATCTCTTCAAGCGTGGTGTTGAGCAGTTCATTTGCATTGTGTACTGAAGCTCGTTTCATGATGACAAAGGTGTCGTCCACGTAGCGGATCCACAGCTTTGGATTGATGATCGGCAGTACCATGCGCTCTAATCTTTGCATTACTGCCTCAGCGATAAATCCTGATATTGGAGATCCCATTGGAGTCCCTTTCAGCTGCTGATATATCTGTCCGTCGAAGGTAAAGTATGTTTCCATGCAAAAGTCCAACAGCTTGCATAGACTTTCAGGTTTCATGGTTTCTGTCGTGTTTGGATTATTCCGAAACAGTTCTGCTATGGTTTCTCTTGCGAGGTTGTGGTTGATTGAAGTGAACAGTGATGTGACATCAAATGAAAGCATGATTTCATCGTCTTCTACCCTGACGTTCCGTAGTTTGCGTAGAAATTGACCTGCATTATTGATTGTGTGTTCCGATCCAGAAATTAAGTGTTTCAATCTTCTCCATAAGTCTTTTGCTAATTTGTAAGATGGGGTTCCCGGAAGTGAAACGATTGGTCTAAGTGGAATTCCTTCTTTGTGCACCTTTGGTAGTCCGTAGAATTGTGCAATGTTGGTATCATCGGCTTTCATTTTCCATCGTTCCTGCCTGGTTATTTCGTGTGTTGCTTGCAGTTTCTTGAGCGTCGTGTTGATTCGATTGATGATGTTTGAAGTTGGATCATGATCGATTGGCTTGTAGGTCGTTGTGTCATTTAGCAGATGTTTGGCCTTCTCAATGTAATCTGGCTTGTCCATTATCACCGTGATGCGTCCTTTGTCCGCCGGTAGTATTATGATTGTTTCATCCTTTCGTAGAGTTGTGAGTGCGTCTCTTTCTTGTTTGGAAATCAGTTGCGTGTTCCTATTCCGTGTGATCGCCGGTACGATTGTCTGTCGGATCTGTTGTTGAACCTCCTCGGACATTTCGTTTGTTTTCAGGGCGTGTTCTACGCTGGCTAGGTAATCTTTGTAAGATGCATCCTCGACGTTGAAGTTGAGTCCTTTCATTAGAAGTTCTTGTTCAACTGTACTGAGTTGGCGGCCAGATAAGTTTTTGATCCAAGCGTCGTAATTGTTGTGTTTGTTGTTCCTCGTGAGCTTGCGCAATTTTGTCTCCATGGTTGTTCTACGTTTGATCTTGACATTGTCTACCCGGCGTCCGATTGCTGCTTCAAGTTCTGCCAAGTGGTGTGGACTGGTTTTAGCCAGACAATTTGTCTTGCTTTCGGTGATTACTCTTTCGTATTTTCTGAGACGATTGTGGGCGTCAGTTATCATTAACCTCACCATTCGTCTGCCATGCTGTCTTGCTAGGGCCCACGCCTGCGAATGGTCTAGTGCCAGTCTGTGATTAGTACTGGGTGGCAGCACGTTCCTACGTAGGCATTCATGGAGGAAGTATAATTGTTGGCGTGTAGAGGCTTGTCGACAGGCGAAGTTCTCCCAGCGACGAGCTTCTTTGAGCGTTGTACGCCCGAATTGGTTTTCTATAGAGGAAAAGTGCTGCATTATACATTGTGACAAATACAGTGCGACACCCTACCGTACAATGCCATTCAGATATAGTGCAGACAAATAAATAAAAGTCAATGAAATAAACCAGCAATCCAAACTCTGGGTTTGCAAATGTGGACCACACAATGCTCTTAAAGATTCTGGCAGAGGTATTCTTCGTGTAACAGCGACACACTTAGAATCCGATTGAATTCATCGGGAGCAACCTGACAACGAACATAGTTCATTTTTGCAGTCAACTGGAACGAGGGACGCCAAAATATGGTCACCTGATGCCCTCAAAATTAACATGAAAACAGGGAGCAAATCAAATGATCTTACAATTCTTTAGTGACAGAAGTATCCAATTTAGTAATTGCCCTGGGGATCCAAGCTAAACGGACTTACGTTTCGAAACAGGACCTCTCCAATTCGGTTGTGATATTCCTAAATGCTACCTATCTCGTTTGTTTCTGTTACCACCGGCCGGTCTTCCGATCTAGTTCCCCCTGGTGTTCAAATCACAGCGGGAGGTTCGAAAATCCACCTTTTAAATCTTCCAACATCCCGCTAACCTGATATTGCTAACGATCCTTCACCACGAACGAACATGATGTGATAGACATAAGCAACTAACTCAACCACCCGCCAAACCTGCGCCCACCACATAACTCACTCCCAGTCATTGTCTGATCCATTCCCGAAGTTCCGACAGTCAAGTCACGTGATTAGAACACCAAATAGACCACACACCAGTGCCATCGATATTTCAAAGTAACTGCTGAGACATTAAAACTATGGCTCCTGTGTAAGGAGCGAGTGACCTCCAACAACTGTTGTATAGTAGGCCACCTAGCAACTGACGGCAGAATTTCGAAAAAGGTGGCGCCATGGCGTTGGCCGGTAATGCACTCCATGACCAAAATTATTGGATTCGTCATCTGCGATTAATTATGTACCGCTAGTTTACATTATTCTTGGCGGTCGATACCACTTCGCCACAGAATACGTAGGAAGTGTACCAAATCCATAAACAGTGACCCCCTCCCCAGGTTTCCGCATAATCGAAGACGAACTACACTCCGATGCTGTTACTTATTAACTTATTTGTGTGGTTTCCTCACTGGCCAGTTCAGCTTTCTTAACTTTACATGAAGTGATAAAAGTGCAGGCTTGAATGTAACTACAAAGCATTTTCGGGCATTTTCGGGCCAAAAATTATATTCTTTTTTGACTGCCAAGGGTTTCAACTTGAACATGGTTTTATTAGAGTCAGTGTGGTCTGTTTTAATTGAAGTATTTTAAGGTTTGGACAAATACTTTCAGTTGCATACGAATTTGTTTTCACAGGACCATCATAAAGAAGAGATTCAGCCGAGTCTTCTGTCAATATCAAATTCGTGCACGGATTAGAATATTTGTCGAAATCTGTCCTTTTTGGGTTCAAGCAGAACAAGGTTGACGGAAACTCGAAGACCGCGCCTACCTGATGAATTGCAAGAAGGGCGAAACCGGTCGTGGGCTATCGAAGAGTTTTCAGCAGCCTTATGAGCAGTGTATTATGAGGTTCATATACAGAAAATGGTGGACATTGGTATTCGCCATTTTGTTCCGCCCACTGCGGTCTGCTTCAAGTAGGTTTGACTAGATCTCCACGTAACCCATCCGAAAACACGAGTGCACTTCGCCTGTAAAAGGTAACATCGTGATTCTAGAGCGAGGTCCGGGTTACTATTTTTTGGGGTCGAATTTTTCGTCTACTTTCTGATCCTCCAGACCCAGTCTGTTTGATCCACAAGAACTCGAACTTTGCTGAAGTAACAAATTTGAGCGTCCAGGGGAAGATTCCTGGCCGAGGTTTGAATAAAAATTGGAAGTTAGTACTTTGTTCGTTTGGTTTTCGCATATACTGGCGACCATAGTCTGTCCACAAGCATCAGTTCAAAAAATAGGGAAGTGACCTAGATTCGAACATTCCCTGTGGTAAACATTGTTAGGCCACTGCCGATCGATCGGCGCGAACCGGACACTGGTACAAAGCAAAAACTGCTGTCACTTGAATGTGCATACCTCATATGGTGCGGCTGGATAGATTGCCTAACACCTGTCGGTGTGTGTGTTGCGATCTGAATCTGTTTGGTGACTCATCACCATATGTTCTGCAGTAAGTTAGTACAAGTCCGCGTGAAGTAGCCAAGTTGGAACTTGGTGCTTAGCAGGCGAAAATAAGGTGAATGTGCGGATTTAAAGATATTGCTCGCTGTCACTAAGCGTTCGACTGCGTTTGGCTTCTTCTAAACCCAGTCGTTCTATTATTCTCTTGGAGCAAAATCAACAGAATGAGACACAGTTAAAAATTCATAGTCCATTCTTTGATATTTCATCAGAACAAGTCTCGTTGATGCTGAGCTGGGCGAGTCAGATACGCCAAATATTCGTAAGGGAAAATCGCCCTATAGTTAACACACTCAGTCTTTTTATCTTAGCACAAATTAATCGAGGAGATAACTACTCACGTGTATATTGTTCGGCGCTTCAGAATGAATGACTCGAGCTTCAGGTGCGTTTTCAATGCACACAAGCTTAGCTGTAGTGGTTCAGCTTACACTAGATACTTGATCATTCCCCGTGCAACAGAAACCGTCCAAAAGCACATTGCAAAGTATCCCGATTACATAGATCCATGTCCGCAGTATGAAATTACTTCTGGAATCAGTTTACCGACGATAGTTGACCCCATTTCTATCCAGCCCCACGGTCACAGTTACAGATTATAGTATCAGAAAAAATCTCTCTTCTCGAGAGCCGCACTCCGAGGAAAACTGCAGTAATGCAAAAATTTCTGGGAATGGCAGTTCACCTCACCTCTTGAGGTGGTGTCAGTGAATTCTGGATTACGGTTCCTAGTGAGTTTCGACCATGATAAAGGACGTTACCATCCTCCCCAGCAGCAGCAAAAAGCATCCCTGGGATTGGAATGAACAAATTTAGGATCTTGTTAATGTGCATGCAAGAGATACAAACGACTGGTTGCAAAGCACATTACAGGGCAAATCGCGTCTCACTTCCTCCACCGCTCCAAGCTTAATTCCTACTACTGGCAACCGTGGCAGCTCTTAGCTACTGCTAGTCAGCAAGTAGTTCGATTAAACATGCGCCGTGAGCCGAGGCATCAATGACAAGTGACGTGACCATGACGGTTGGAACAAGAAGTGAACAGATTCACCAGACGGTCGGGTAAAAAGCGTTTTGCAGGCTGTGTCAGGTACATTCTGATGGTCCAAAAACCAATAGTCAAGTGAATGTGTAGGGACGGTTATGGGGCCATTGCCATCACTGTGAAGGAATTAGTACCGACCACGAATCCGGTAGGCTGATTGTCTCCTAGGTTGGATAATTAATGGAACCACTCTTAATTCGGGACAGCATGAATTCCTGTCCCTAGCGTCACTGTTTCAATTTTCTCTGAAACTTCATCATCCACTCGGCCATTTAGACACTATTATATGAAATCAACAGGCAAATATCATGATCAGCCGGTAAAATTCACTCATTTGTAAATAAAGTTGACGATAAAGGGGAAGGTTCAACTGAATCTCTGTAAATGCCAACTGGATTGTCAAATGAATGGACCTCACCACAATCTGGTGTTGAAGCAGAAACTAAGGTTGGCTGAACCTCGGGGAGTGTGCCTACTTGATGAGTCCGGAAAAAGGCCAGACTGGTCGTCGGCAGTAACCTTATGAATAACAATTTCCATCGTGATCAACGTCCTCAGCGAGTGCCCATGTAGTGTGGAGCCCTTGAGGACTTCGACTAGATAACACACAGCATCAGTGCCCTACCGAATTTGGAGTAAATTTGACAGAACTTAATTATCCTGGCTACTGTGGCGTTCAGCCGTTAGCTGCAGAGTCAACACTCGCTCGATTGGATTGATATTCAAGCTGGTTCTCAAAGTCTTTCAGTGAAAAATTTTGGGCCTGCTAAATTCTTCTGAAAAACTGGTTTTTTCATTTAATAGCTTCGTATATTCAGGGTACTGTTTGCTCATCTAGTTTAGGTGTATATCTTCTCCAAATTTATTTTCTGGTCGTAAAAATGCACCATTGTTTCACGCACTGGAATTTAGCAGGATGTGTAGTAGTTACACTTTCTTTTCGCTGATGGGTCAATTAGGCAAGTTCATACTAGCCGACTCGAACCGAAGGATAGTCTTATTCAGTTGAGGAACAATACCGTACAACGGTCACATCCAATCGAGCTTCCTTTTACCCCCGCTTCCCGTATCCCAATTCTGCTTTCCTTGTCTGTTAGAGACTATTTGGTTTGGTATCGAGTCACCGGGTTTCACTTGATATGAGCGCAATAAGGTGTACTTTTTTGTCTGAGGTTTCCTGTGCTTCCCATTCCCATCAACACTCACTTAGGAGTTTCAACAAAAGGTTCAACGTGTCCGCTGAGTCGCGAAAAGTGGGTATTCAGTGGAAATGTTAAATTCATATAAAATAGCATAACCGATCACACCTTTGTTTCATTCTCTGTCACCAAAGTCTTCGGAACTCCGAATTGTGCAGATTGCCTTCTCAAGGGCAAATAGTTTTTGCAGACAAATTTCGGTAAACCACACCCACCCCTGGCTACTTTAAGAATGCATGGACACCGATCAGGAATCTATACCGTCTCACTAGATTGGTGAAACCTGAGGGATATCCGAGCTGTGACAAAGAAAGCAAATGAGATTTCGCTAGGAATGAAGCTACCATTCCACAATGTCCGCATCAGTGGATAAGTTCTTCAATGGTCGCGTCACTATAGGGCCAATAGGCATAACTTTAAGACACGAATTTCATTCTGATAATTCCAGAATTATTCCTTGATGCGAATGCTTCATTATATGATACCGCGCTGTCACCCGATGTCAAAGATTTACCCATGTTTTAAAAACAACTTACGAAGAAAAAACAGTTGACATCCGTTACTCAATTCAGCTGATCAAATGATTCGGATATATCCACCTGTTTTCCGCAGAGAAGGCTAGTGCTTGAAGTTTGTAGCAAATAAATGAGTAGAAATAGGCAGATCCAGGACGGATTGGAAGAAAACTTTGGTGGTTACCGGAACGGGTAAAATATGAATAAAAACCAACTGACGAATAAACTGAATTCGGAATCCCGTCCTTAGCTCAAAAATTATCGAAAGGTTACATATTCGAAATAGTGAAAACTAAGCAGTAAAGTCCCAAAATGAGTTATTTTTCACCCGACGCAATAGACATGTGTGGACAACCAGTTGACTGGTAGACTGAAAGATCAACTGACTGGATGCCACAGTGTCGGCATAACTACTGGGTCTTTCAGGCGATACACGTCCCATTACTAAAGCAAGCTAAACACCCACACAAAACTTCTGATGACGACTGGATTATGTAGGTGCATTGCAACCGTTGTCAAGTCACGCCTTTAAATCGGAACAGAAGTGACAGAAGGCGAAACTGATCGTGGGCTGTCGAAGAGTTTTCAGCAACCTTGTGAATAGTTTCCTTTGTGAAAATGTACTGCGACATCTCGATTATCGTACCAACTGAAACATGGGGCGGCCTGTGTGCGGCACATTCAGTTGAAGAACATCATAAACGAGGGACTCACTTGAGTCTCCCGTGAAAACCAAATTGATTTGCAAATGAGCATATTTCTCGTCAGCTACATAACTTTTGTAAGAATGCCTATGTTCAATAGTATGTTTCAGCCTGTACACTGGAAGTGCAGCGTAAAGGCCAATGAAACAGATGGGACTGGAAGTGTGATATCCGACAAAGTTGGCTATTTCTGTAAGCGGCACATCCTTAACAAGGGAGATGACATCAAATGAGCACATTAGCATTGAGATCATCATCAGTACAACAAATTCAAATGTATCATGGATACTGCTTTGACAGGCAGGCTGACATACAGGCACAAAAATATCTACTAGCCACTGAGCGATGACCTGGTAACAGGAATTCCACTGGGCTTCCAAAGAGTTTCTCGTAAAACCAAATTGGTGGGCAAATGAGGGTATTTCGTGAATTTCGTATAATTTGGATTATAGTAGAAAATACGGTTGACGGAAACTAGGAGGTTGCGCCTACCCGATGAGCCCGAATAGGAAAGGTGAAACGGTCGAATAGTTTTCAGCAAACTTGTGTGTAGTGTCCTTCATGAAGCTAAACTGTACCATCTCGAATATCGTACCAAATGAAACATGAGGCCACCTTTGTGCTGCACATTCAATTGGAGAATATCATAAACGAGTGATTCAGGTGGGATTCAGTTGCGTCTTCGGTTAAGAACAACTTGGTGTGCAGATGAGTGTATTCAGTAGGTACTCTTTTCCCCGCAACCTTAGAAGAGAGTACAAGGGCACATTCCTTCTTAGATTACCAGCGGAGTCAGTGCGGTCGTCTTGCACTTAGTTGACTCGAGCCATACTGTCAACCCTATGGAGGCTTTTCGAGTAATCTACCGGGAACCAACTACCACGATTGATTCAAATGTGTCGTTTGGCTACGGCCGAAGCTGTTCCAATACTCCTACGTAATCCAGCCCTGAGGTGATTTGATCATTTGACACGTACCATCTGACGCCCACACGCACTAGCAAGGCAGATGGTGCGGCGCCCAACCAATTGGCCCTCTGGTCTACCAGTCAGCTGTTTGTTCACACAACATTGTGTTGGACGAACCACAACCCCTTTTAACTTTACTGCTTAATGTATACTGTTTTAGCCATGTAATCATCCGATCGGTGCTAACCTGCGGACGAGATCCTGAAAACAAATCGTTCGTCGTTTGTCTTTTCAATTACAATGTAGGCGTGTTAGTCCAAGGTGAATTCTATCAGTCGGTAATTGATGTGCACCTTGCATGTCCTAGTTCGCCTTGAGTTTTTCTCGCTGATGCTGCTGCTGTTACTGCCCACGATCAACCTTTGTTAGTTGCTATTGTGTACCGACAGCCTCATGTTTTCTTGAAAATAGAACGATTACAGTAACTTGACAATGGGGTTTCTGTGTTGAACAGATCACTCTATAGCCTGGTCGTTCAGTCTGTCCTCGTGAAACTCGCCATACTCATATGATTTCCAAATCCACTTTATACATAAATACAGTCTCAATTTTGTCCACGAAACATCCTCACACACCACGGGGGATCTCAGTTTGCCACTTCGAAGCTGCTGTGTGTAAGCTCTTAAATGTTAGTCTGATTGAGCATAATACCCATAATTATCACTTCACTTGATAAGCCAGCAATTGGCCCTTGACTAATTGCTGTTTTTTATCCCTACACATCCAGCCGCCTTGGGGTGATACCTGGAAAACGCATCCACACGGGAGCTGATAGCTTTGTTTTGTATAGACAGAGGTCTTGCATTCTTTCCGAGGAGGGAAGAGGGTAGAAAATAGTATAAACGTCCTCATTTCATCAATTGTCATTGTTAAAATACGGGGAATAATTTTTCCAGTAGAGATTTCACCCTGTAAGTGTAACCAATCTGCACAGAAAAGCCGAGAAGCACTGTACAACTGCATCATCCATATTGGGAATAATTAACAGTGGGAATCTCGTGAAACTCAAGAGATTCACGAATTCGCGACTTCCCTGTTAGTAGTTGGAACAGTCAACGGTTCGGCCACTAGCCGCCCGTGATGACAAGTTTCGCGGCACGGAATTCGTTTCATACTACCTCCTTCAACATGCAAGGGAACGAAATCCTCTCCAGAACAAAGAGGAGACACCTCCTGGTTCCCGAAGGGAATGAAACTGTAACTGACCTACGTTCATTAGATGGCTGTTGTCACTAGCGCAGATCCTTAAACCATACCTGTTAGAAAGCGAGTCTTGATCCACATCTATATTGCCTTACAAGCTGTGTGGTCTGTAGCTATAATAAGCAGTGAATTTGAGCATTCTTGTTAACACGGTAGAACGATTAATCACAAACGGTTTTTCGTTTCTGACAGAACACGCCAGGCATAGGTTTGCTAAAAACTTCCCCGTGGCCTATCACCAGTTTCGCCCTGCTTTGGGTTTATCAGGTAAGCGCATTCCGCGGGTTTCCATCAACCCTATGTCTTAACTGTACAGGCAGTCGGAGAAATCCACTCACTTGCAAATTATATCGGTATCCACGGGAGGCTCAAGAGAATAACTCATGTATGATACTTTTCAAGTGAATGTGTCACACAAATACCGCCGCATGAGACAGTTGGTACGATATTCGAGACATTGAAGTATATATTCCCAATAGAACACACCACACAAAGTTGCTGAAAATTCTTTGATGTTTGATGGAAGCTGAGCCCCAAGAAGGGTAAAGCAGATCGTGAGCCGTCGCAAAGATTTCGGCAACCTTAAGAGTAGTGTGTCCGCCAAGAATACAATAAAACAATAATAAAATTATCGTTCAGTTGTAACACCCTTTCAGTACCTAGCTGCCATGCCACCCGAAGGAAGCACAAGGACTGGGATACTGTCAGGTTGCCCAAGCCTAGACAGGAGAAGTCGAGATGCAGAGATCGGGTTCGAACCACGGACCTTCCGGTCAGTAAATTCGCTCTCTATCCATTGAGCCATCTCGCCCCCACCCTCCATCTCGCCAAGGATATATACTACGCTATGTTGAATATCATGCTTAGGAAGACGTAAAGCGATCTTTGGTGAATAATACTGCAAACGAGGGTTCGTCTTCTGCTTTTCCCGCTCCACTGAGATAGTGATGATCTGCTAATGCGATACTAGGAGAATTCACCTCGGGGGCCAGAGGACGTTTATCAGATTGTTCTCTCATGACCGAAATACCGCCGGTCTAGTTGTAGGATGATGACAAGTAAAGATCCAAAATGAACGACCAAGTGCTTTTTTATATATCGCTTCGAACAATGATAGTTGCATCAAAGGAATCCCCTGTAAATGTGGATGCCCAACCCGATTCGTCGTGTGTGGTAGGGTCCTACACACTTATGCACGATGGACAACAAATAGTTTTGAAATTATAAATTCAAGACAGGCCATTAGAAAGCAGCCATGTTGCGTCTTGCAAAAGCAACTAGCTGCGCTCTTTGTCCTGACTTGTAGGCATTAGTTTGGTACAGCAGTGTCAGATTTCCTGAGATTCTGATTAAAAAACCACGTTATAAACCCCAGTGCTGGGGGAACATTCACTACATTTTCAAACGGGGCTTCAAACTTCTAGATTTTCCTAGTAGGCGACCTCTGTTTGACCACGATTCTAATGCTGAAATCTTTCACTTACATACCAAAATGCTGGGCATGGTTTCAGTGGCAGCTGAACCATATGCATTATCGTTTGTCTTCAAAACTATCTCGTGCACCGTAAATGTCTTCAATCTGAACAGATTTGGCCATTTTTAATTGACACTCCGTCCTGTCAGTGAGGCCAGTCTATGATGAAAAACGAAAAGCACCATATAGCTGTTTCCTCAGTGTTGGGAATCATCAACAGTACGTATCTTACGAAACACAGAGTTTCGAGTTCACGACCTTCATACCATCAGTCTATAAGTGGCTTAAAAGAAGAATAATTTCACAAGATTGAAACTTCCATCCCAGAAGTCGTCCCTAGAGGGACCAATCAATACGTAACCACGTGATGTGGCTTCTGTGACTGAAGAATGAGCGGCGCTATATCCTGTCTAAGTGAGAGCTAATCACACTTTTGATCAATCGCTCGTGGACAAACGGTTAAGTATCGGAAGGTCATGGGTTCAAAACCCCCTGGATTTGGTGAGATGCGCACTGCTGAGATCCCCGATATGGATGAAACAGCTGTGCAGTGATTCTCGGCTTTTAAGCATACAGTGGCCTCAATGACGAGACCAACTCCCAAATCAAAAATTGCTTTAGCTAAGTAAACCTAACTGAAAGAAATTTCGATTGGAAATTACAAAATCTCCTCATACTATGATCAGTCTATAAGTGGCTCAGAGCAAGAATAATTTCACAAGATCAGTGAAACTTCCACCTGAGAAGTCATCACTTGAGGAGTCAGTCAATACGTGACCACATGATATGGCTTCTGACTGAAGGATAAGCGGTGCCATATCCTATCTTAGTGAGAGATAATCGCACTGCTGTTCAGTCGCTGGTGTCAGAACGGCTGAGTGTTCATCCACTTACAGGGAGGTCGCCGGTCGGTTAGTCTGCCTTGTTACCAGACTAGAAGATTCCAGAATTATTTACTCTCTATTGTTCCACCAGAAGCATACTAAAATATCACAATCACAAGGAGATACAGCAAACGTCACTCTCTGTGGTCTTGTAGCAGTCAATCACTGGATCATGCGTCACAAACATCGTAACAGTTCCTGTCTCACTTGCAACTTCAACCGATAACAGGTGCACTACAGTTTCCCATCCATTTTGGTTTGTGCGGCTACCACCTGCGTCACGCGCCAGGCTTACGACCTTCAACCACATCAGGTCGAGTTGTATTCATGATCGTGCAACTATCAAACCAAGAATGGACATTGTACACAATAAATAGGCATGCACCTCAGCCCAACACTCACGCGTGCGCACAGGACAGGAAGTCAACCGAACTCCACAAGTCCCCACGGACAACTACGGAATACGTGTAGCAGCTGTTCTGCAGAGAAGACATATCCCGCGCCCGGAACTTCACTCAGGAACTCTCAACAGTTGTTCTCAAACCATAAGTCACTTTTTGGCCTATTCCACTTTCCGCATTGTATTTATTGTTATCAAGGTGCACCTAACTATTGTAATCATCCTCATTCTGGTAAAACAAACATTTGTTAGTGCGTGTCACCTTCAGATAATCAAGTTAAGTTACAACCAGGGCACTAGCAGGCTTAGGGGCGTTCGTTTGACCTTGTTCAAATGCGCACTAGGATTAATGCGATTACATTGCTGTTTAGAGCTGTCATGAAAATCATGGAAAAGGCTAAAATTGGAATTCTGCCGAAATGTCAATGTCCACGCAAGAGTTCGTACCTAGATAAGAAACTGGATGGCGGACAGACAGTTCAAAAGCAATTTTGCTGTTCGCGAAACACATTCGTTTGAAAACTAATTTGATTTTACCAGTAGACTCAAGTGAATCCAGCTGAATCTCTCGTTTACGAAATTCTTCGTCCTGCACAAGGGTTGCCTCATGTTTCATTCAGTGTGATATTCGAGACACTGCAGTACATTGTCTATACCGAAGGCAACTCACAAGGTTTCTGAAAGCACTCCGACACCACGCAAGCGGTTTCGCCCTTCCTATTCTAGCTCATCAGGTAGGCACAGTCCCCAAGTTTCTTTTCAATCAACCATATGTTCCACTTCAACACAAACTGCACGCATTTCCCGAAATGCGGTCATTTGCAAAATAATCTGGTTGAAAAGGAGAAGTCTAAAAGTTAAATTCAGTTGGAATCAGTCTGGCCTAAACCAATTTTTTATGCGAATGGGTGTATTTCGCGAATTGCTTTCAATTTGGATTGAAGTAGAGCGTACGGTTGACTAAAAACCAACTACCTGATGAGCTCGAATAGGAACGGCAAAATCGAAGAGTTTTCAGCAACCTTATGGATAGTGTGTTCCCCCTTATTTACTTCATTTGGGCTTCCGGTTTGACGTTTACCATTCCTAAAAGAAAATCAGATGTTTTTAACCAACTAGCAATCAAACCGAGCTGAAAAATCCGAGATGTTACGCACATTCCTCACTGTCATTTTCCTCTTTTTGTACCTCTTAGAATATCAGGAAGTTTCGAGTTGGAAAATGAGCAATCAGTTCGTTTCAGCTGAACAGCAATAAACTATGTACCAAGGGTGCGTTAGTTACCGCTGCTACAGCTTCAGTCACCGGAAAATTGGCGAAAGCTAACCGAATCCACAAAATGGCCTGATATGAATCGAGTTGCATACCGCAGAAGAGACGGAAGTCTTCATCTGGGGCTCTCCATCGGTAAACGATAGCCACAGAATTCAACTGAGTGGCATCCAAATAACTTGCTGTGAACGCCGGTGCTGAAAGTTGGCGCTGATCGAAAACGGACAATATGTGGCACAAGACCGGAGAACTCTCCATTATCCATACGCTGAGCATTGACTCCGAATCTACTACCTGATTGTGCTTCTTTCGGGCCTAGCCGTCCAAATTGGTAGTTTATACCACACATTAGGATTATGATATTCGTTATTCTTGCTAACTGAAGCATCTGCTACGGACCTTGATAAAACTCGCCTTCCGCTGACTCAGAACTGCAGTCTGTGGGCCGGATGCTGACACGGCAAATAGATTTCCTGTATTGCGTTGGGTTCCAGTCCAGTGACCCGCTCTGAGTCCCTCATGATCATCAGATGGCTGGAGAGTGAAATGTGGAAAATACGGACTCGTTCTAAGCGGCCTGAGGTGTGCGACCGAAGTGGGGTCTTGTATGCGTGCTTCGGAGATGCAATATGCATCGACAGAGAGGGAAAGCAAGGTTCCAGCGAGAGATGCCTGTTGCCCAGTTTAACACAGCGTGCGGACATTGAAGGCTGTAACATGGATCAAATATCTGGAGTTTAATAAGAGATTATTTTGTTTTGTTCTGCTGGGCGATCTTTTAGACATGGGACAACAGTTAGGGAACTGGTAAATGAGTTGATCGCGCCGCATCATTCGATAAGTGAGGAGGGAATGTGTGTGAGGGCCGGTGAATGAAGAGCTGTAAGGTCGAATGACATATCCCGGTTACCAAGGTTGATGGGGGAAAAATACGCATACTTCTCTGTTGCACTATGTGCAATTTTTCAAAATTCAGGAATAACAGTTTCCAAAGTTGGGTCTGAAAAATAGGGTGATCATATGTCCTTGACGGATCTCTGTTTATGAAGTTGCTGAAAACTCCATGACAGCCTACTACCAGTTTCGCCCTGCCAATCAGGTGCGCATAGTGTTCCCGATTTCACGCTAGCCTTATGTTAAAAATAAACACTTTGCGAAATACTTTCGTTTTTGGTCGTTGGCTTGTTCGCCTGGATCAAGGTCAAAAGTGTGCGTTAAATACCGCGAGACCCTTTGTAATTTTCGCACTCGCTTGTTCGTAGTAAAGCTGTTGTGGTTCTTGTTGGCGAGACTTTTTCCGACACTACGGCACTGGTGCGGGGACAACAGTTTGTTACAACAGGGAGAAAAGTTTAATGGGAGGTAAAAGGGCCAAATGGCTTCGTCTTTATTCTCAGCTAAACGTTATTTAGCTTGGTGCTTTACAGACTGCATTGTTTTTAGTACTCACGTGGATTTCGTTATGTATGTATTAGTCAGGAAGACCAACCACGGAAAATAAGCTTCGTTCTTCTAATAACTTGCTTTTAACGGGAGACCCAACCGCTGATATTGTTCAAATGAATGTGCTGCACAAAATTTCGTAGTATATTTTTTAGAATACACTACTTAAAGGTAGTTAAGTCCACTGTTAACAGTAATCTAGTTTACAAGCGGGTACCTTCTGCCAAATACGTACAATTTAGTGTTTCAGTAGAACAGGGGTGTTGGAAACTAGAGGAATATACCTACCGGTTGAGCCCCAAGAAGGGTAAAACCGGCCGTCGGATGTAGGAAGCTTTCAGCAACCTAATGAGTGTCGTACCTATCAAGAAATTGTACTTGGATATCTTGAATATCGTACCAACCAAAACATGAGGCCTCCTTTGCGCAGCCAACTGAGCCGAAAAATATCATAAACACAATTTAGCTTTGATTCGGTCGAGTCTTCCCGAACCCCAACAATTCGTTTAAATGACTGTACTTCAAGGAGGATGATCATATAATTCCACAAATATTCCATGGTAAATCGTGAAAAAAATTATTGGTGACAAACCAAATTTTGGGATACATCTGTGCCATTTTTATGTTAAGGCGTCTTCGCATTTTTATAACACTCCTCAAAAAAGTATTAATGGATTGCAAGTTGTCTCAGGAGGCAGCTGAAGGTGACGCCGAGTTGTGTGAAGGCTATGCTACTCTCCGGACTGCATGCCAAAGGATCAATACAAGTTATCCCTCGATTTCTGTCAAACATTTTAGGACTTTTATTGTGTATATCTGAGTATATCACCGATATATCTTATGAAAAGTGTCAGGAAAGTGGGCAAAAAAAGTCAGTTCATTAAATAGCCAAGACTTAGGTAGCTTTGCTTTTTTCTCAGTTCTCCTCAGTAGAAGTTTAAAACTGGACACTGAAATAACTTCTGTCCACTTGATTCCACAATGAATATAAACTTCCTTCAGGAGGGCTTTGCCTTCAACTTGTGGTTTGTGGATGTGGTGATCAATAAATTATCTGTTTCCGTTCACAAAAGCGTTGACATTTGAACAGCAGTTGTAATACGTTGGTAGCCGATTCCATACCATTCCATTACCACGTATGCGAAGTCTCGTCGTTTCACGTTTCACTATGACACTAAACAACGGATCCATATAAAAAGTGTCTATATTCGTTTTTTATCTTTTATCCAGTTGATTTATTACTTGACCATTTACTCTACTTCACTTGACTGATCCGTTTGTCAGGACAAAATTCACGCTCTGTTTGGACTCAGCCACCTTTGCAATCTTATGCACTTGCTGAGTACTCTATTTGAACAAGGCAGTAGGAAAATAAAACATATGGGTTTAAATCAACGACTGGCCTTGCTACCTTCTTCGAACTGATCGGGGCTATAGTGCTTTCTATGAATGTGTAGTCTGTCTGTCTATTCTAGTTAACACTAAGAATCCTTACAAGTACTGCGCGCTTGATCAGTCGATAAAGCCAACTTGTAAGCTGGAAACCCAAATGAATAGCCCAATTATTTGGACGAAAGCGCTAAGATGTTTCTGTCCGCCAAAAGTGAGATGTAACTCCCTTCTTTCAGCCAGAAGACGTCCTAAAACATCGCTGCAGAACGCTATCAATGTAAGGGTTACAGCATCACTGAAAATAATGGAAATGTGGGACTTTTCACTTTCTGTTTCGTCATGGCTAATTCGTAGATTGTATCTCAGCCCGTATACAACTGAATCGTACTGGTTTATTCTAACCCCGAATGACTCCCCAAACCTTTTGAGTTTATTCCTTCCGTGAAATGGTACTTTGAACACATCCTTCAGAGAAACCATCAGGTAGACTGGATGAATCGATTATTCAGGTAATCCAAACATGAAAAACACTAAGATATATACCGTCTAATTAAGTTAAGTTGAGTTTATTTTAGTTTATTTTAGTTTAATTTCATCCAGATTCCACCATCGACCGTGCGGCGGTATACATGAAAATGAGGTGAAAGCCAATCCTCCCACTGTTGTACAGCGTTTGAATACAGGGTTATGACAAGTAACCAATATGTCAGTAGTCGTTTATCTGGGAATTCATACTGGACACTTTACTGTAGATGATCTTTTTTACTTGGTGATAGAACTGGGGACGATGAATCTAAAAACTCAAGGTAAGATGAAAAGATGAACCGAAAATTGAAGAAATATGTGAAAAGTTACAGAGCGCTTGCTTCAGTTAACGAGCTTCCGTTAATTTTCCAATTATTGTATTTCGAAGGTGTTAGACAGAGAGAGGATAAACTGAAATAAAAACAGACGACAGGCTGAAAGAAGCAACTTATTTATAAAATCAGAGATTTAGTTGACCCCCTCGAATATAAACCTTTTCCCCAAGGATAGATTTTTTTGACCAAGTCCCACTGATAATCCCTACTGAGGAGTTCACTGTTTGATAGCACTTGTATCACGTGAATCATCAGTTGACTGCGAATGAGAGATAATGTACATGATGATGTGGTGTTTGACTACTCAGCCGACTAGTATGTCACGACACTGGAGAGAGAGAGAGAGAGAGAGAGAGAGAGAACCACCACCGACTCAAGCGGCAGCCTCGTCCATGAAAGAGTGGAAAATGTTGACACATCATCCACTGCGTGATCAAGACAGAGCAACGACCAATAGCGTCTATCAAGCAAGGTCACCTGCTAACGCCTGATGTGCAAGAACTGAAAAATAGTTAACAAAGTTGAACACAACCTATTGACCAGAGAAAGAACCAACCCAGACAATTGCTATATAGGATAAAGACATTGGAGTTGAAGCTGAAGTGCTTGAGAGTAGGCAGAGCGAAGTGTATCACTTGACTGTGTAACCTTCCTGTCACAGGTATGCCTGCTGTCTTCGTTCACCAGTCATTCGAATCGGCAAACTGAGTCGTGAAACGTGTAATTGATCGTAGTCAGTTGAGCGCGTTGGTGATATTCCAGCATTGGCACCTAACGACATCAGAAAAAATGAACCACAAGTCGCAAGCAAGTTACCGTGACAGTAATTGTGGCTTAGCATACGATTAGCATTGTTGTTTTCGTAACTTAATGGGACCGCTTCTCAGACCAACCCAGTTGGTCCATTCATTTAAAAAATTTATATCTTTGTACAACTGGTCATCACCGCTGTCGCCACGATAGAGTAACGGCGAGAACTCACTTTGAGCAATCGGTGCAGTTGCTTTGCGATGTTGACTGGCTGGTATTGGTCTGAGCTCACTGCTTCATACAAAGGTCCCGAATGTGTCATAGGCAACCGTAAATTAATGCACCACCGAAGACGTTAGGATGCTGGTGGAATTCAAAGGGTCTTTTCTGTTTGTTTATTTTGCATAATAGGTATGGTTGCTGTGGGCACTACCATTGATGAGACCATAGGTTGGGATGGACATAAAGAAACGCCGGGCATTGCCTGTCAAGGGGGCTTAGTTGGAGTCTTGCTGGCAGAACGACTACCATGAGGTGCACAATTTGCTACAGAAAGACATGGCACCGAGGGATACATTCCTACAAACAACAGAGATAATATAAGTAGTTCAACCACTTGTGACCGGTAATGCCCCTCACAAAACACATTTCACTGGAGG
The DNA here is from genome assembly GCA_004794785.1 of Opisthorchis felineus. Taxonomy (NCBI): domain Eukaryota; kingdom Metazoa; phylum Platyhelminthes; class Trematoda; order Opisthorchiida; family Opisthorchiidae; genus Opisthorchis; species Opisthorchis felineus. Next base: position 1,767,588 of record SJOL01007141.1, read on the forward strand.
TAATCAGACTCCCCAAAGACGTACGAGAGCGAATCTTTCTCTACAAGTTCATCAGCTAACCCATAGACTTGCGAAAACGTTAAACGTCGAACTCATTAGGTGAGCATACACCAGTATGCTGACGGGTGGAGAGCGAAAAACAACAACACATGGGACCGGGTAGCATAATTACACTGGAATTGGGATGAGGGGTGTAGATTTGGTGTTCGCGATTGTTCCGGTGATTTTCAAAGCTGCCTTGTTTAATTTCGTCACGGCGCAATGAATCAGCTAACTATAAGGCATTGTCGACCCCGGACGTGCACGAGGAACGGCGATAATCTACCGCCAGTCCCAACCCCACTCGCGTCAGATTCGACTCCTATGTTACACCCCTAATGTGTTTAAGCTGCACCACAACTGCCAGAGGTTACTCAGTTCAGCTCACCCAATAATCAAGGCATGGAGGTCCGAAAATGCAACTTAGGGAACTTCTTTGGACCGAGAAAGCTGGACGCAAGCGCTCAAGCAGACTTGAATCTCGGACTGCACAGCAGACTGCAAAACGCACTCAAATTTTCAGTCTGTTGATAAGAATTGCAGTTTGCCAATGGATCTACCATATGCCTAGCGTGCTTATGCTCATGGCTGAAACAGGTCACATGTAGGTCATGAGCCCCTAGGAAGGATGATGAGTCTGGTCGAGCGGAAAAGGTAACTCAGAAGACCGAGAAACCTGGTAGGTGATCCAGCAACATTCGACGACATTTCTATGGTCCAGGCACTCAGACTGAGGCAAACCAACTTTCTATCATCTGTACGATCATATGCACTCAGCAGCGATGGCTTACATGGAAATGCACTCATTTCTATCCTCACAAGTCTCGCTCGCTAGACAACCAACGCCAATTCATTTGCTTCATTAGTCCTCTTACAGATGAGTCTGCGCGACTTCTTGAATACGCTTCCTCTGAACATTTAACTGGACACTGTAATGATGCAATCTAAACCAATCCACATTCGTCATCTGTATTCAGTTCAGATTTTATGTGACACTCTGTCGCTGCGGTGTTTCCTGAATTGAACGCAGTGACGAGAAATATGGCGCTAGTCCAAACAGCTCACTCTCGCAGAAAATCAGTCATGGGCGAAGTTCCCTCTGATTGATCCTAGGGCGATCAACAACCATAAATCTCGCAACAAAATTATGTCCACCATTAATATAAATCCAGTGGATGGAACCGAATGACCTTCATCGGAAGGAGGAAGATCCTATCAAAACTGAACCCCACAATTCCAAGAATCATAGGCTGCCCAAATGGCTTAAAAACAGGAGGAACTAAAAAAGGGATACAGAGAAGCTATAAGAGCATTCCATACTACGGTCTCGTCGAGAGGGATTTTCATGATATTTCCTTAAACTTTTGCCTCAAAATCCTACTAAATCACTTGGATATACTTTTGGTAACCTTTGTAGTAACCTTTAGTAACCTTTGGAGCAGCGATAAACTCAGTTTCCGGATCACAGACGTTGCTACCTTTGTACACTAGCCGCGCTAGTATACTGGGCATCATCACGATTGCGCAGATATCAAGACCAAAAGTTGGACAGTCCGAAATTTGGCGACGAACGGGAACCAAATCTGTGTGCCGTGGCCGACGCAAACCACTACGTTGTTCAGTTCAGCCATCGCACCTGTCTACTCATGGTGAGGATGGGTAATCCTAAGGATTCCAACATCTTGATGGACGCACCTCAGCCAGCTTTACATTCTATCTTTGTAAATAGATTTACCTATACTGATACGAATTTCTATACCAACCTGCATCTGCTGTTTTCACTTACTGAGAATACCATTAATATGAGGTTAAAATGGGAAACAAAAACAATCCTAAAAATGACAGGAGGAAATTTAGTCACGTCGACAAAGATGCATTTATCCTATCACTCGGAATGAAACTCCATCCCCTAAAAAGGAATGATCCCTGTGGAGATAACTTTGTTCTGTGAACAGTCGTCCCACCGGATTCCGCTGACAGATGAAGTCTGTCAAAAAAACTCACTCTTGTTTTCGGTCACTGAATATGTTGATGTCGTGATCGTGATTATTAGTGCCTATCAACGGAAGATTGAACTCATCTTTCACCCCGTTCTTCGGGTCATAATAATGCAAGATGAACGAACATCATAATAAAGCACTTTAGCACACTCAATTAATTACTGTGCCATTAATGTAGGGCTTCAGAGGGAGCTCCAATTTTTTTAAAAGTGCTGAGGTGAATTTCATCCCTATTAATACGATCAGGTATATCTCATAATTAGATACGGTAAACGTATACAAATGCATCCTGATGCTTTGGTAATCCAAACCGACATACACATATGAATGACCTATGTTTGATGAACTAAAATTTGATTGATTAACCTAAGCTGATGGGCCTCATTCCGAACTTCTGTCATTTTTCCCATATCTGTATCATAATTTTTCCAGTCTGATCGCCAGTTGGTCAGTAACAACTAAAAGAGCATTTTTGGAGCTCATTGACCTCTAGTTGATTATCTTCTATCCAGTCTCACGTAGGCACTTCAATCCAGACTTTTACAGAGGCAATGCTCTATGGCCATTACTCATCCAAACAAGTCTGTACGCGTCCAAACTACCCACTGTCTTTCCTATGGTTCATGGCCTATTTGTATTCAATCTAGTGGTCCAGTGACGTGCGAATGAACATGAAAGATACGTGGTAGGTCCATTGGCAAATTGAAAGTCTTCAAGACGGACTGACAGTCTGGAGCATCCGTTTTGCAGTCTGCAATGCATTGGCCGAAAATCATCTCGCTTCTCCACCGCGTGTGTCATCAGGGTCCAAAGCTCCTTGGTTTGCATTTTTAAGCATCCATTGCGTTCATTCATTGGGTGAGCTGAACTCGCCAACCTCAGACAGTTGTGGTGCAGCTTGAACAGAGCAGCCGTACTATGGGAGTCTAATGTGACGTGTGCAGGGTGGGGCTGTTGGCGGTCTATCGCCCCTGGCGCAAGTCTAAGATTAAGAGTGCCCCATAATTAGCTGATACATTGCACCGTGACGAAATTAGACGGGTCAGCTTTGAAAATCACCGGAACAGTGATGAACTGTGACGGGCAATGGAATTCTGGATCACTCATCCCCATTCCACTCTATATACACTGTCCCTTCCCATATGTTTCTGATTTATCGCTTTCTCCTTAATATTGTTTCCGTATATGCCCACATAATTATTTCGGTATGTAACCTTGTCACAGGCTTACAATGTGCTTTATGGACGTGGTGTAAAAATTTTTTCCTCGCTCATTTTTGTATTTAGTGTTCAACAGATTTGCACAAATGAATGACAAACTGGCACGGAACGTAGGAAGCATAGCGCACCGATTTAGATTTCCATCTTCTGCTTTGAAAACCACCATAGATGACTCTTTGTTCGGCACATTTTGAGGAGGTTGGTCCATTTTCCCTCCCTCTGAAGGACAATTCTGGCCTTTACACTCTGGCTTTCATCGTTTGGGAAGTATCGTAGTTGAGGATAGGTTGAAGCCCTGCTAGAAATACCCATAAACTTTGCGCGGCCGTTTTACCCCCATCAGGTTAATCAGCAGCATGAATCCCAGGAAACTCCAAAAATTTTAACATGTGTCTTTAGGAGAGGCGATGAGCAAAGCAAATTTTACCCAGAATAGTCTTAATACCAGTATGATGTACTTTAACCTACAGAAGTTCACTCATCCCCCAAGCGCCATTCGTTGCATGGCATTAATTAGCCGATCGCGTTAGATCTATTCCCATGATTTGTAGGATGTTAGGAGGACAAAATATGTCAATAATTGCGATTTGATAGTATCCTGTAGATTGCTGATAAAACAATCGAAGTCTTCTTCCTGAGCGTGGTGACAACACCAACGACCTAAATACACTCAAACGTTCGCCAAATAACTTGAGTTTCCCAGGAGACTAACTTGAATCCCAGCTGAATATCTCGTTTAGTTTTTAAGCAACTGAATTTGCTGCACCACGCCGCCTCATGTTTCAGATGGTACCATACGCCAGTATCGCAGTAGATTGTATGGACGTAACAGACTACTCATGAATGGTTGTTGGTTTGTTGGATGAGCTGGCCAACTTGATTGCAACCGTTTCATCACCAATCGAGGTGATATCATCAGTGCGTTATTGGGGAGCGTAGTGGTGCATAGCGATGGGTTGGTGGTTGTGCGTTGATTAGTGTTGCGTATTTGTTAATAGACGTGTTGCTAGCCGGGGTTGACCTTCGATCGTGGTTAGTTGTTCGGTCGGGCAGTTCAGTTGGTTGCTCTGTTATCCTGTGTCCTGTTTCGTCGATGCCCGCGTGACCCCTGAGCTTGGCATCTCCTGCCCTCGTACTGTGGTCGATGCTGGAGTGACCTCTGTTCTTGACCCTTCCGAGTTCCGGCTTGTGACCTTTACTGATCTGACTCCAAGGCATTCCTTGTTTCTTTGTTTGTGAATCCGATATTCGGTTCTCCTTGAGTATTCCGGTTGAGATGTTGGTCCTTTGCCCTTAGAGGCGCGTAAATTGGATCCAGCTCAATGCATCGGTTGATCGAGTCCGCCGTGGAGTACCATGCTTCCAGAAATTCCCTTCCATGTCTCGTGTCTCCGTGTGCCGAATTTTTTGCGTCTTCCAGATTGAATTTGTGGCCTTCTTGGTCCTCGTGCATGGATATCAAGGAAAGGGGGATAAGTCATGTCTCCTGACGGCCGCGTTGTGTTCCTTCATTCGTGTGCACAACTTCCTCCCGGTTTGTCCAACATAGAATTTGTTGCAGTTGATTTGGTATATCACATTGTTCCTCTTGGTTTTGTCTCGGTTGTCCTTCGGTCTTGAGATTAGTTTCCTTAGGGTGGCATTCGGTTTGTGAGTCACGAGGATTCCTTTTTGAGCCAATAATCTGGTTGCGAGTTCCGATATATTCTTGATGTAAGGCAGAACTACCCGTCTGGTGGCTTGTTCCTGCTGTTGCTGTTGTTGAGATGTC
>SJOL01007141.1:1773373-1848425 GCA_004794785.1 Opisthorchis felineus
CAGAACTACGGAAGAAGGAAGAAAACCATCTATTCAGAGTATTCCAGAACAACGGATATCCAAGGAATTTTATCAGGAGAAGCTTGAAAAAGAAGACATCTCAACAACAGCAACAGCAGGAACAAGCCACCAGACGGGTAGTTCTGCCTTACATCAAGAATATATCGGAACTCGCAACCAGATTATTGGCTCAAAAAGGAATCCTCGTGACTCACAAACCGAATGCCACCCTAAGGAAACTAATCTCAAGACCGAAGGACAACCGAGACAAAACCAAGAGGAACAATGTGATATACCAAATCAACTGCAACAAATTCTATGTTGGACAAACCGGGAGGAAGTTGTGCACACGAATGAAGGAACACAACGCGGCCGTCAGGAGACATGACTTATCCCCCTTTCCTTGATATCCATGCACGAGGACCAAGAAGGCCACAAATTCAATCTGGAAGACGCAAAAAATTCGGCACACGGAGACACGAGACATGGAAGGGAATTTCTGGAAGCATGGTACTCCACGGCGGACTCGATCAACCGATGCATTGAGCTGGATCCAATTTACGCGCCTCTAAGGGCAAAGGACCAACATCTCAACCGGAATACTCAAGGAGAACCGAATATCGGATTCATAAACAAAGAAACAAGGAATGCCTTGGAGTCAGATCAGTAAAGGTCACAAGCCGGAACTCGGAAGGGTCAAGAACAGAGGTCACTCCAGCATCGACCACAGTACGAGGGCAGGAGATGCCAAGCTCAGGGGTCACGCGGGCATCGACGAAACAGGACACAGGATAACAGAGCAACCAACTGAACTGCCCGACCGAACAACTAACCACGATCGAAGGTCAACCCCGGCTAGCAACACGTCTATTAACAAATACGCAACACTAATCAACGCACAACCACCAACCCATCGCTATGCACCACTACGCTCCCCAATAACGCACTGATGATGTCACCTCGATTGGTGATGAAACGGTTGCAATCAAGTTGCCCAGCTCAGCGGACAAACCAACGACCATCTTTACTACGTGATCTACCAGCGTTTTCCTCCATAGAAAACACTACTCATAAACTTGCTTAAAATTCTTCGACAGCCCATGCCCGGTTTCGTCCTTCCTATTCGGGCTCATCAGGTAGGCGCAGTCCCCGGGCCTTATGTCAACCTTGTGTTATACTTGAACCTAAATTGCACAAAATTAGCGAAATACACTCATTTGCTTATCAATTTATTTTTCACAGGGGACTCAAATGAATCCCAATTGAATGTCTCGTTTTAGATGCTTTTCTTCGCTCAGTAGTTCAGTGGTTCAATATTTCAATGCACTGTCCTAACACTGTCTACGAGTGATGAGTTTTCAGACATTCAGTGAGGTTCAAATCTGAAAGGGGTGTGAATTGGCGGCTGGCAGCAGACAAAAACATTATTAAATATGCTAACTAACAGCACATATGTCATCCTTTCAATGCTCACCGCATATTCGGAAAGGCAAGTAGCAGTGTCTGGAACTAATACAAGAGCAGCCCTGGAAGCGGATCTGAAGGGTTCTAATGCTAGATTTTTTTCTTGTCTTATTTTCGCTACAAATCCCAGCAAACAGGTGACACGCCTGTGCCCTCTTTTCTTTTTCGCACGGAACAAAACGCGGTAAACATCGAACTCTAAAAGGCCGCACGTAAAGATACGTAATAGAAGGATCGACACAAATAAATGTTGTGTTTAGCATACGAAGCTGTAAATAGCTGAACGTTCGTGGGAGCAGCTTGCTAGTGATGAGTAAAATACTCAAGTTTTCGACGCTTGTCAAGTGATGTTACGATCAAGATCTACGTGCACAAGACATGAATGTAGTCTTTCGTTCGTCCGAGAAACTCGTTTTGCAAGGCATCCTTGATTTGTTGCTTTTGCACTGTCCGAGAGTTCAGGAGGACCTTTTCACTGACAGATGGAAAGGGAAGAAGCCAATGGGAAGTCTCGTCTTTGGATCATTAGAAGGGTTGAGAAGAAACGATTTATATGGTGTTGTGTGTTTCATTACGTTCACGTATGTCACAACACTGTCTGGGTTTTTTTTTTCAGTCACAAAATACAAGCTAAATTTTACCGTCGTTGTTGATTCCTTAAAGGAACCAAAGTGTTCGGAATATACGTTACCCCAGGCTGACAACTTGCTGGCCCTTTAGCCCTCATGGTCCTTTTCGTCCCTGTTCTCTCTGTATACCGTTTTATTTTGCCCCAGACGTCCACAGTAACTGGTATAACTGTCCTCCACAACCCTTCGAATCGCTACAGTTTTCTATTGCTGATCAACCAGACCCGTGGTTCCTACTGCCCCATCTGCTGTTTACAGCAGTCCTGTTGTCTATCATTACTGACGGATCCGCAGTGAACTGTCAAAGTAAGGACGTCTCTAACGGTTCCCTTCCCAACTCCGGGAGTATGTGAGGTCGAATAGCGGCGAAAGACTGCTCTGCGGAATTTGTCACACTGAAGTCATTCTACTGATCGATAGCCTTCACGAATCACTTGTTTGCTCCCTTGTTATAACACCGGTGGTGAGTGACCAAATTTTGGCTGGTTGGCATGTATTATGTATTTTTACAACTGGTAAAGTAACGGACAGTTGCTCAGTGGTGTTCAAGATTGCACTGCGGGACTGGGTTCGAACCATGGAGCAGTGGATTCATTAAAGACATTTAATCCAATAACTGGCTGTCGGATGCGCCGAACTCTATTTAGTATTAGGCACTTTGTGTACACTCCCTTGTTGTTGTTTCACTTGTGGTGACAAACTGCACTGTACCGCAACATTTACTCTACCTTTCATTGCAGAACCAATAGAAACGGGTACAACAGTCGAATATGCTTATTTCGACTTGCCGACAAGAATGTGGTGGCATCAGATAATACGTCTGTTCTGGGTTATCAATGACGCACCCTCCAGTTCACATTAATTAGTTATCTTCAGCACCAGGAACAAGCTTTTAGTGGTACAGCATGACTTCTACCGTCCCTTCATCTCATTTGAAAGACAAGCCCCCTTACATGTGCATGCCCTACCCCTCTCCCCGTGGATTAAGTGACCACACACATCTACTCCACCTCTAATTTGATCGCAACTTGTCACTTTTTACATCATGACTTAAACTTTCCCCATAGTTTTTTGGTTCGTTTAGCAATCCTTTATCCAAATCACAAATCTGTGTTGGCTGAAAAGTTGAGGATGGATCGTGCGCAAAGAAAATATGCATGATTGGTCACGCCTTCAATTTAAAAAAACGCTTCGAGGCATGATTGTCCCTCTACCCCCCTCCCCGGCCAAGCCTGAAACACCCATGCAAGCCTTGAGCGTCAGATGCGCAATCAGCAAATCAACGCGATCATCAACCAGTGGACAATTGGTGGGATGGACACGAAAGTTTAATTTTCTTTCAGTCGTATTTGTGTTTGTCAACATTCGCCGGGTGTCATTTCAAATGGCGGGGAAAGCCAACCTGTCAGCCTGTGTTCCAAACCCTCAGATTGAATGTTTCGATTACACGTTCAGGTGACGGAATAAAAGCACAAAAAGGTTTGGCTCAAACAGTCCTGCACTAACTTACATTGACTTCGAGAATGAATTCGATGGAATATCAAAGAGGACGAGTGAGTGGTGATTGCATGTTGTTTTCCCAACTTCATACTTTTGAGGGTTTTAATGATGTAGAAATTGGTGTGCTCAGTTTTGGTAAAGTTTCCAGAACAACCGGTAGATCCCTATGGCGTATTGCTCCAGAGTTTATTGCACATCCTCAAACCTAATCAGCTTTGTTTGTTACACGGCTAGCGAGTGTGAATTTGGACCTAAGCAGCTGTTACTCATTCAGTCGGGTTAGCTGGTCATCGACCATTTTGTGAGGCCTTATAACGACTAAGTCGAGTGTTTGTAAGGTAACTGGATATTAATAGTAAAGTTGGAATCTGTTACCAACGATGGACCGAATTTCGGAGATCGGTTTATACTATCATTGACCGTTTATACTTCAAACTGAATGAGTGTTTTACATTTGGTTTTTGTTTAAATTTTAAGCGATTGCGAATACAACCAAGCTCCATCTCAGTCGTCAATAAATGCATCTGCTCAATCCATGATCTAAAATGGGAACAAAACTATCTCAAACACACCTAAAAGCTAGCGAAAAACACTCATTGGCAAACCAATTTAGTTATGAGGGGAGACTCACCTGGAACCCAGCTGAATCTCTCGTTTGTGATGTTTTAAGCAGTTGAATGTGCTTCACCAGGGTGCCTCATGTTTCATTTGGTACGATATCCTGATATCGCAGTAATTTATCGTTTATTTTTGAAGAGCATGTTCACAGACATAAAAAGTAAATGCAAGCGATGAATGTGAAAGCAAACTACTTACAAGATTGCTGAAAACTCTTTGACAGCCCTTCCAGAGGTGGCCTGGTGCAGCAAATTCAGTTGCTTAAAAGCATCATAAACGAAAGATTCAGCTGGGTTTCAGGTGAGTCTCCCGTCAAAACCAAAACTGGTATGCAAATAAGTGCACTTAGCTAATTTCGTGCAATTTGGGTTCAAGTAGAACATGAGGTTGACGGAAACTCGGGGACTGCATCTACCTGATGAGCCCCAAGAAGGGCGAAACCGGTCGTGGGCTGTCGAAGAGTTTTCAGTAACTTTATGGGTAGTGTAATACGTCCACACCTAAAAGCTGTCCTAGCAGCGTAATTTCGGGATGCCCCCGATTTCGGACACCATCATTCAGCCGATCTGGTATGCGCAATTCTCATTTCAAGTGGCCAAACGAATGAAGCCTCGGAGTATATTTGACTCTAACACTATTTACTGTTTGAAGAACTACGATGTCCGTGGTTTACTTCATCCATTTGATCCGTGGGAATTTGTGCAGAAGTTGCATGCACCCTAACTTTTCGGCCGCCTCTGTGTACGCTAGTGCCGAGGGTACAGCACTACACTGGTACACACTGGTACACTACAGCTTTGGTATCCAGGCCAAGTGATGATTGTCTCAGACGCGTTTCCCAAGCCGGCGAAATAGCATGTGATCCTTTGCAGTTCGTAGGTTACTTTGGCTATCAAACCTCAAGTCTGTGAATAGTGTTGTCAAGTTAGCGGGAATACGTGCAGCACGCTGTCTAACAACCTTTCAGATCAATGTCTGGTGCTTTACTTAGGGCCAGCAAAGCAGCTTAATAAAAACAGGTTGATTTAGAAAGGTGGTACCACAGGAGCAAGGCCCTAGTCAGCTCCCGCAGCAGATAAGGTACAGTCATCCGCAAACAGTAAGTTACGAACGTCGGACACGCTCAGCAGTATTGTGGCCAGTAAACGCTTCGAAACGAATTCATACGCGTCCAAACGGTATTACTTTCTTATACAGCCTTCGTACTGGCGAAACATCTCTGCGTATTCAGATACGGGAGGAACAGGGCTGAGGCATAGACAACCTAGTATAACTCCATCGATTTCAAACTTGGTTGAAATTCCACAGTTCTGCACCCGGAATTTCATTCCAGATGGAGAGATTTAATAAGGTTGGAAAAGTCGTCCGGACAGCCAAACTTTCACAGGATACTTTACAGTGCTTGTCTCTTGACTGAGCCAAAGGCTTTGGTGAGGTTCACACAGGCCAATGAGTGGCTGGTTTCGTTCACTTGAATTCATTTTGCGGCAAAGACCACTCTGGTATCCTTGCTGTTCTTCTGGAACTCATTCTTCTGTAATGCCAGCGACATATTTACGAGGTATATTATTACCCGCTAAGCACAATAGGCTAATCCCTTGATAGTTATGCATCTTCTGTCGACTTCCTCCATTCTTATGTAGGGCAATTATAGTTTTAACCTTCAGCTCTTGCGGAAAGTTTTCCAACTCTCAGATTGTCCACGGTAAGCAGAAAAGTTCTTTCTGTAGTATCGGTCATCCCAGCTCGAACACTTCATTAGGCTCGTCGCCTTGACTCGTTGCTCAGCCATTCTGTAGCTGTTTTTACCATCTGACGTTCCACTGCAGTTCGTAGACCGATTAGGTGGATTAGTTTTCTATGTCGCTTGACTGAGTTATGTGGCCCATGTCCGCAACTCCTGACCGGTTGAGTAGTTTTGAGAGATGCAGATTCCATGCCGTCAGAATTTGGTCAGACTTGTTAAGTGTTTATTCCGGCTTGGTTGTCTTCCGTCAGAAGGAAATACTGGACGTTCGCTTCATAGATTTATTGCCATCCATCAAGGACTCTTTGGCCAGGTGATCCGCCTGGCTGGTCACATTTATAACGTATAAAGCCGCATAGCTTAATCGCCGTGTTTTATAAATGAGGCTTGTTGTTTTCGGGCGCTAGGCGGTGTGTGCAACTGAACCAAAAATATGTTCGTGATATTTCCTGAAGCAAACTACTCACAAGGTTGCTGAAATTTCCTTGACAGCCCACGGCCGGTTTCGCTTTTCTTGGGGCTCCTCACTTGGGGGTGGTCCTCTAGTTCCATCAACCTTATGCTCTACTTGAACGAAAGTTGTAGAAAATTAGCGAACTACACTCATTTGCAAACCAGATTAGTTCTAACGAGAGACTAACTTTCATCCCAGCTGAATCTCTCGTTTATGTTGTTGTTCAAACAACTCCAGTTTATTATTCAAACATTAAAACCACCGATAAAAACACATCTTGACTACCCAGTCACTTATTTTAATGTTGATTTTGAGAGTGTATCTTTGAAGCACCGTGACACTTGGGGAATATCATCAATGAAAGATTCAGGTGAAATTCAGTTTGAACCAAAGCGGTGTGCAAATGAATGCATTACGCATAACTACTTTGTGTTTATCACAAACGCACCGCCGGTTTCACCCTTCTTGCGACTAATCAGATAGCCGCAGCCCTTGAGTCTCCGTGAAAACCAAACTGGTATGAAAATGAGTGTTGTTGCCGAATTTCGTGTAATTTAAGAGCACGTATAACATGAGGCTAAGGGAAATTCGGGGGCTGTGCCTACCTGATAAGTTCGAATAAGAATGGTGTCGAAGAACTACCTACAACATTATGAGTAGTTTTCTCCATGAAAATATATTGTGACATCTCGACTGTCGTACCAGCTGAAACACGAGGCAGCCTGTGTGCAGCAGGTTGAGCTGAAGAATATCATAAACGACAGCTTCAGCTGGGATTCAATTGAGTCTCCCGTTAAAACCAAATTGATGTACATGTTCGTGATTATTGAGGAGGATTATCATAACGATAACTTGTTTGACGAAACACACTTGCTAAATTGTGTCTGCACTGTTAATTGGGTCGACTAAATGACGGATGATTATTATAAGACGTCACGTCAAGTTTCTCACCCTGGTGAATCAGGTTGTTAGCTCCAAGTGGTCAATCGAGTTTAGTCCGTCTATTGTATCCTAATCATTCTAATCGATGGCTAATTTTGCACAACTTTCCGATGGGAGTTTATAAGTAAACTCTAGAATCCTCATAAGTCCTTATCAGCTGCTACGTTGATAATACTACAGGATGAACCGGTCATTCTGGCAATTAGCGTAGCAAGTAAAATCGGCAATGTGGATTTTTCTCGATAGGCTGATCCACTGAAACAGAAGTATCAAATAATCCGAAATGTGGATTTGTGTTTTGCTGATCCCGCACTTTTGTACGCTCTTATCGCAGAAGGTAGATGCAGAACGACAGCGACGTGAACAGATCAACATTCGTCTGGATCAGCTGAGACGGCTTCTCAAACCAGACAAGCCAGTAAGTCTTCTTTGTTCACATAATCTGTATGCGTGAAAACATGGCCTTACAAGACACTCCAAGGAAATCTGATGTTCTACGGTTTTCCATGGAGCATGAAGACATGTAGCCGAATACGGACTAACCGCATTTCATCGTCGACGCCTGATAGTTTTTCTTTGAGAACTAAGTAATCTGCTATGATTAGGTCACTCCCACCCAAATATGCCAGGTGTGTCATTCATTGGGTAATCAAAACCTGGTGACTTCGAGGGGCAAGAACCCATTTATTTGACCACACGAAAGGTTAGCCAGTCCTAAGTTTTCAGCTTTTACTCCGATATCATGTGCATCCGACTGACTGTAACGATAGTCTGCACAACAGCGTTGATGTTCGTGGACTGCTAGGATTGGTTGCCACACCTAGTTCGAATCGATGAGTTTTCAGAACGAGTGTTTCCTCAGTAATTTATTTTCAGCATCCGGCTACCGTTCAACACGCGTGTCAGTGATGACCAGACAACCTCCTGTAACCGAAGAGTTTGGTCCATATTCTGCATTCCTTCTGGATTACGAATGATGCTTGATGCACTCTTCATAATCTGGTTGCAACTCGGGGGGCGTCGCCATCGTCTGGGATATACTGTCTTTTGGAATTGCGGGGCAGTTACTTTGAAGTCCTTCTTCAGTTTTGATCTAATCGTCTTTCGGGAGTGCCCAGCAAATCGATGATAGACGAGAGCATGGTCTCGGATGGGAAAGGAAAGCTTTTATGGGATGAGAATAGGCAGAAATACGGTGTTGAATAATGCTAGTTCGTTATCATCTCCATCCTATGTACCTCTCAACTAATGGTCACGAACTAATGGTTATTATACCACGAACTGTCTGCTTTCCGCAATCCGCCAAATTTGTTGTTGGTCATTGGCCTCACAAGGTCACGCCCAGTGACTAGTGTTTGTTCACCATTTTGAGCCGGCAACATATTTACGACACCTTTATACAATGTACGTCGCGTCGAATGTTCTTCCTTGCTAGTGTCTTCTATACTTGAATCTTTATGACAGATGCCGTGGGGTTGATGTGCAACTGGCTCCCTCTACATCGTGAGGGGAAATGAGCCCTTTCTTCAGTTGCTGATATCCACCTTTATGCTTCTTACACCACTTCAAGAGCGTTTTCAATTGCTGAAAGGCTTAGTGGTGCCACACTTTTGGCTGAAACGTTCCACTCATTTTGTTTTCTCCTGCAAACTCTAGCATTTTAATCCGTTATGTTCTTCGAAATTAAACCATACTACTACCTCTAGTAGCAGTAGTCATGTGACCGAGTATAATTCGATGTATTGAACACCGTGTCAGCTGATACATGCTAACATAAACGATAAGCAATTGGTTCAGCTAAGATTCATTCGATACTTCAGGCAAAGCCATTCTTAACAATGACATCATCTCCATCGCCGTGTTGATGAGCGCATCGCGGATGGGGGAGTTCGGTGTAAATCTGGATATCCCTCATGAAAACTAATCTTGATTGATTACATACACTCTACGGGGGTGTTAGTGGAACCCAAATTGGCAAGCATTATATTGATCTTGCCATGAACCTTCAGTCATGGGCATCAACGTTGCGGCCGACTTGTCCTCTAGGGACGACAGCTGCAAAGTAAGGAAAATTAATCTGAAACAGTCCTGAAGTTAGTCGCCAGAATCCTTTTCATCTCAGTGCGCTTTAGGTGAATTTGGTCACACCTGCTCTTTGTGTGTCAAGGGCTAACCAGAGCCTAATACTTATACACCGGCACAAGTTGGGAAGCTATCGCGTTACCGGCAGAGCTAGTAGGCGGACTACATGCATTGATTATCCCGACTAATGTGACGGAATGCGTAGCAACTTGGTTTGGGAGTAGTATTATGTACGAAACCTTGTGAGTAGAACTCACTTGACGGAGGACGGATAACTTACTTGATAAAACAAATCACAGTGTAGCTAACATGCCGGTTATAAATGGTAATCTACGTGAACCTGCATGACAGAGTTCCCTTGAGAGTTTGAGTGATGTTAATCTCTAGAAAAGTGATTAGGCACAAATGCGTTCCCCGGTTTATTGATGCCAATTCAGTTACGCGCAGAACGCCAGGCAAGCCATTCTCAAAAATCATACCCATGAACTTCCACTGAAGACTTTGGGATGGCTGGGTACAGTTGAGTAAACCATGATAATACCCCAAAATATCGACTTTTACCTAAGCTCGATAAACCCTATCCGTACATTCTATGGTTTCCCGTCTGGTCTTTTTGCGTCTATCCGGGAGAAAGAGACCGCCACATACAACTGGAGCGAGTGGATAAGAGTGCCCATCTTCAAGAACGGTGCTGGGAGTGAATATTGTAACTACAGTGGTTTCAGTTTCAATCCGCTGTGACAAAACTTCTGGTGTCACTGATTCTCCATCGTCCTACGGCGGCAAGCGAATCCTTGGCCTGTGAGCACCCAGCCGGATTTCGACGGGGTAGGGACTGCTTCGATAACATCTTCACGCTCTGTCAGGTATTCGAGAAATGCCATATGTAACGACGACTCACAATGTTGGTGTTCCCAGACATCAAGTGTGCATTCAATTCTGTCGATCGGTCGGTGCTGTCAACCATATTTGCTCAATAAGGAATGCCTCAGAAGTTTGGGAACACAATCCGGTCCCCGTATTCACACACTTCTGGGCTTGTGATTGTATGGTGAGCTCTCTAAAAGCTTCTCTACAAAAAGTGGTGTCTGACAAGGATTTCCACTCTCTCTCCGTTATTGTTCAGCGTCGTCATTGATGAAGTAACGAGGTGACTGCTAGACGGTCCTAACAACCCTGGTGTTCAAATAGTTTCTGGTGAAAACCTTGTCTATCTGGAGCACGCAGGCGACATCCTCCTCATCTTTGAAGATGAAGGCGAATCACAAGACCATTGTCATTCCATCTTACGACATGCGGCATGCACCTTCACAGTGCAAAGTCATACTTCGGAACATGCTGTCTCTGAACACCTACTTTTCAAGGAGAGCACTGGAGGCTGTACAGAGTTTTACACACCTCGTTAGTTGTGTTACCTTTGACGGAAGTGTCTGGTGAATTCAGTTCAAGAATCTCAAAGATCCTAATCACGTTTTTTTACTTTGCGTCACTTCTGGCACCACAAAGGCATGTCACACGGGACCCAAAGGTCGTTCGTACCAGGCTACAGTAAGCGTTGTATTGTTATATATTTCAGAGAAATTGCTCCCGTGGACAAATGATGTGAGGTGTCTCAGGTTTTTTGCCACTGATGTCTCATAAAAGTTGCTAGTACCAGATGACGTCGACGAATTCGTAATGAAGTAATTATAAAACGGGTATTTATTTATGCAGTAGCTACTTCGCTAGCGGAGAACATTCAGCAACATCAAATATGTTGGCCCGGCCATCTCATACGCAAGCCGAAACACCGTCTACCGAGACGAGTTTTGTTCTCTGTGTCTCTTTTAGAATGGCGGGAACTACGAGGTGGACAACGTATGACCTGGCAGAAGGGTATGAAACAGACTACGAAGAGTTAAGTGTTGTTAGTTCGGTCCTCCTTCCAGAATGAAGTCTCCGTAACCCCCTCCTCTATGCGATTAGCTGCAGACATTGGGAGGAATTGCGGCTAATCAATGTCCCTATCGTTCGGGCTGTCAGTTTCTTCTAGGATTTTCTGACTGAGTGTTTCGAAGTGTAGGCCCCTCGAAATGCTTGCGATAGACCATAAGCAGGCCCCCCTTATCCATTCTTTCCACTTCTTTTCTCTCTAAAGCATTAGACAGAATTAGATAGACTTTGCGCCTGTATGCTAGTGAAGAATCAGTGTCAACATTGATGTTGCTGCCTTTGATGATGATGATGATGATGATGATGATGATGATGATGATGATGATGATGATGATGATGATGATGATGATGATGATGAGGATGACAACATTCTACATTTATCTGGTAGCATAAACTTCGAATTATATTGTATATGACTATTAAATCAGCACTGTTCTTGTGGCGGCTAGGGAGACGGACTACCCCCCTCCCCAACAGCACACTGAAGATGTTTCCCAGAATGGTGACGAAACGTTTGCAAATCAATTGCCAAGCTCGGCGAACAGATCAACATCCAGCTGATCAATTACCAAACCTTCCTTTTGGATCGCCCTGTACATGTTTGTCGTCCGCTTTCGGCTCAAGCCGTTAGTGCTAGGATAGAACAGATCCATTGGGTGACAAACTGAAGATGACTTGCCTTAGTGACCAAAATGTGACCAGTGGTAAAGCTTCGGCTTGCTCCACCGAAATGTTGTAAAACGAATCGTGTCCCTTTGATCTCTCCAACATCAGAACGGCAAATTCTACCACAATCCTCCACATTACTGGCCGTGGTAACTACTCACTGCAAAACATTTTACGCAGTAAGGTGGAGGTATTATGTGCGAAGTATCGTCGTTCAATAGAGATTTTTGTCTGTTTGAGAGCAACTCAAAGAAGACCTACTGATTTATAGCTATTCTTTAATCTCCGTTGGAGGTAGCTCGTGCCCAAAATTCAACGACTTTTCGCTCCAGTTTCACACAGTTGTCCTGAAGACACTGCATCATCATCATCGTCATCGACAGCATGACATCAGTGTTCAATACCTATGCTTCGCTGCCGTACAACCATAATTTATTTGAAAGCCTTATTGTGAAGAAAAGAATAAAGGTGGATGGGGAAGGGACTTAGTGCAAGCTTACTACAATCAATCCGAACAGCCTACACCCCCAGCCACTCATTCAGGCAATCTGGATAGAAACTGGCAACAAGAACGCCACTGACATCGGTTGGCAGCCATATCTTGCATCGTCTCCAATCAGGTGCAGTGGGGATCACGCGGCCCCATCCTGGAAGACAAGTAGCACCGACAGCACCCAAACTTTCCGTAATTTCCTTCATGCCCTTCTGCCAGGTTAAAGATTGGCCACCTCTCTCCCTCCGCCACTCTGAATTGGGCACGGAAAACAGCATTCTCTTTGGCAAACGATGGTTAGGCATGGTTAGGCGACACGTATCAAAACCAACGCAGCTTCTGTTGCTGGGCACATTGTTCAATAGAAGTACCCGTTGCACAACCGAAAACTCGCTTTCTAATTGCCTTGTTACGGATACGCCGACACCAGCCCACACGAGCTGTGGTTCTGAGACAACGATTGTCAAACACCTGAAGACGTCTCAGTTCCGCTGCTCGAACAGGCCAAGTCTCACAGCCATACGACAAAACAGCCCGCACTGTAGCTTGATACACACGTCCCTTGAGGTTCGGGGATACACCACTTTGACGCCATAGGTGTCTCAAATTTGCAAACGCGACCCGAGCCCTGCAGATTCGTGCATTGGCCTCATCTGTCACACTACAATCAGAACTAATACAACTTCCAAGATACGTAAAACGCTCCACAACTGATAATTCGTCGCATCAAGTTATGTTCGGGACCGGCTGGTATATTTCTCCGAGATTTAAACAATGCCACAGTTCGGTCTGATATCCAGTGCTTGAGCGGGCCTGGTGGTGCCGTACCACAGGCGAAATTCCCAGCACTATGCAAAGAGGTGGCAATCTTGTCCCAGTATGAGTTCACATCTGATGGTGGAGCCTTTGGAAGAGACTCTAGAAGACGATTCTGGTAAGTTCGTCTAAAATCCGGATATGCTCGTCTCTCAGTTGTCAAGCGATTTGTTTGCACCTTACGCGGTCCTGGAAAACGTAGGGAGAAGCGACTCCGGACGAGTGCGTGGTCCACAAATGTGTTCCAAAACGACCGGCAGTCAGTTATTGATCCGCGCCATCGGTAACTGATGGTAATGTGATCGATTTGAGTTCGAGGCCGGCACATCTTCGGAGGACACCATGTGGCCAGACGACTTCGGCTATTTCGAAAGTTAGTACTGCATGAAAACAGCCTGCGATCAGCACACAGCTGAAGCAATCGTTCAACACTATCCGTACGTACCGAGTCCAATCCATGTCGACCTCCTAATTGAGTCTCAGATACGCTAAGCCTGCCCACTTGTGCATTCGGATCTCCGGCAACCACAACGACATCTGAGCTTTTAGCTCGCCGCAGCAGGACATTCAGGGCGTCGTAAAACCTGTCTTTGACGGCGTCGGAGCTGCAGTCAGTTGGGGCATGAGCAGACACGACAAACAGACATCTCTCAACTTCCCGTTTGTGAGACTCCTTCACAGACGTTGCCAGACGAACCGCACAGAGATGACTATCAACAAGTATCCAGTCAAGCAAAGGTGCTTCCACCCAGTGACTTAGGACGATACCAACCCCCGCACATCCGGCCGCAGTAACCTCTGGATCACCAGAGATGCGTAGCCGGAAGCGAGTGGAGACTGACGGGGCGGTTAGCTCATCCACCGTGCTTGCATCTTTATTCCTTGTTTCCGAGACACAGCACACATCAATGCCAAATGAGTCCAGTGTGAGAGCAAGAGCAGCTTGTTGTCCTGCTTGCTTCAGAGTGCGGACATTGAAGGCGGCCAGATAGACTGAGCGTTGAGGCTTGAAGTTTGAGTTGGAAATACCTGGGGATGTTGGCACCATGTGACGAGCAGATGTTGCACGAAAAGCCGATGCAAAACAAACGGAGTCATCAGTCCTAAGTGCTTGGCCTACAAATGGAGAGTTATTAATGGGGTGAGAGATGGGAAGAGAAAGTATGTGAACGAGAAAGAAGGGAGGCGTCAGCAGTAGCCTGTTTTCGCTTACCCGCCATGCTGTATGCAGCAAGTGAAGCGCCCCGGCTGATGGCACCACGCGACGGCCGATGTGGCGTGAGTTTATTATTAGACGTAGGTATCATGGTTTTACGCGGGCCGGGTTACTGTCAGGGTGCCAACACCTAGACAGGAGGACGATGAGGGTCCTCAACCAAAGCCTTTGGCTCAAAAGCCTAACCGCAAGGCAGCGGTGTTTGGCGGGAAATGCAAATGCATTACCATTTCCACGGAACAAGTCGCCGCATGTTCCAACCCCCAACCTGCAGGGTCAGGAGACTGTGTTTGTCAGACCTCTAACCATTGACCAGCCTGGTATGAGAGACTCTGTGAGTGTCGCGGGGACACCCCCCAGTATGGCTCAATGGGTCGCTGAGGTGCGCAGACCGTCACACCATAGTAAGGTCCAGTCTCTCGGTGATGGCCTGAAGACACTGGATCTACGTGCGTTCAGCATAGAGGAAAGGATACATCTAACTGCACTAAATTCTTCACCAAATATAGCTGAAATTAGCCAGTAACCAAGTTCGTGCAGAACAACCTGACATTGAATGTACGCTAATCCGTGTCACTGGTCATGAGATGGGTACACGGTGTATGAATTAAACTACGTTTGCAGGTGCATCTGTTGTGTACATTTCACTGTATACGGATTATATAATTGTTTCCCGTCTGATATAGTGCTAAGGAGAATTATGGTCCACACGTTCAACCCAGGGCCTCAATGGTCACTGATAACGCTTTGCTACACATATGTACTTGAGGCAGGTGTATATTTGTGTACGATACGACAGGTACCTGTGAACAATTCCCATAATTTATGCATAGCCTGCTATTCGCAGATATAAGGTTACTCTGCAAATGCCAAACAAGCTCTCTGGCCCATGACTAGAAAGCGGGTATTCATATTTGTGTTTTATCATTGCTTGATTTGATACGCTTGCTCCACCTGCACCTGGCATTGTGAGTCGGAACCGAATAACGACCACGTGAACACATACTACAGACAAAATAGTGCCATATTTTTCCGTCTGGCCAGAGCGGAATGACGGCAGTCATCAGAGTTTAATTCGAACGACACAATATTGCCTTTGCCATAACTACTGTATGCATGTGGGCTGTGTGATAAGTATCCCCTGAATAGGACACAGCTAAACCAGCGCAACATCCAGCAGCTTTGAATTCCCTTGCCGCTTGATTGAACAAGAACGGCTGGAGCCTATCGACTACAGTTTCACTTTCTGCATTTTGGCTCAGCCTAGCCACAGGCTGATTGTATATATTACCAAAATTTTGATGACACTGGGCTCCTCTAGTTGACCGGTATTCATTTTTCCAACTAGAAGAATAATCTTCTAAACCGATTAAAACGAGCCAATAACTCGATAGACACTCTTTAAGCCCTAGAGTTTTGTAGTATCGTGCATTTCAACTTATTCATTTCCCTATCTCAAATTCAGCTTACGCGAATTCAAGTACTCAGAGAAGCAACTAATAAAATGGAGGCCATGCTACTGAAAAGTCCCGCGTCACAAGCGCTAGACCATATTCGCATTCGACCTGAAAGTGTACCAGATGATTGTCGAACATGTCTGGAAACGGTGAGTATCAAGTGTGCCCTGATTTAATTTGGTTTTACTTGGTCCCTATCAGTTCCATGAAAGATAACTGTCGGCCGAGAATCGGCTTCTGTGAACAGTGGATATCAGGGTTGTCTTCGACAGACAAATAGTCCAGACCGGATTAGCCATAAATTCAGACTAGGTGAGTGGACATATAACATACTCAGAGATTACCACGACAACCTTCTCTGAGTGCCTGTTTCATCTTTTTCCCCAGTGAGTTACGGGGGAAATAAGCTTGGCAATCCCACATCGGGTCCCTCTGAACCAGCTAAGGAAAGCGATAAAATCACTACCGTTTTGTTGTCTGTTCATCAATTAGCCTCGCTACATCCTCAAAACTCAGGTGTTTGGTTCGATTTTCCGATCATCCAGTCCGGACATCACATTTTCTCACAACAGCGCAAATGAGTCAGGTCATCGGAACCGCGTGGAACACCCGATCACCTCAGGGAACAGACAGGTTGAGCTGGGACAGGCGGAACTTTGATTTAGTGGTGAGCACGCACAAACAGGCATAGTGGGTGAAAGTGCCGGAAACTCGCCGACCGAACGATCGATAGATCCAAGTCGCCAGGGCGCGACGGTGAACTGCCAACTTTCCCCACGGTACCGGTAGGAAAAACGTTCCAATTGAAACTGCAGGCGTTTGCAAACGGAATGAGTCCAACAAGCTTGCGGCTTTCAGTTCCAGAGGAACTACTGATTAGACCGCAGGCATATCACTTTAACTTCGGAGAGCAATTAATAAGCTTAAGTATGAACATCGTCGCCTGTTCAGACCTGATGATTCAAATGCATCCAGAGTGCGCTAGTGAAGTAGTGGGAACACCCCCGTCTCGCATGTCAGATGTCCGGAGTTCAAACCCCAGCGCGCCCAACGATATGCACTTTTTATGAGCTCTATTAAGAGCAAGACTCGAGTCCGGTGCTTACCTCCCTCTGGTGTGAACTCATCAGAATAGTTGCAACAGGACAGGAGGAGAGGAGACTGTTCAAAAGAAAATGATGTGAACGTGAATTCTACATATCCCTCAACCACCTACAACTACTTAACAATCATTGCTGGGAGTAGCCGACCCCAAAATTTGGTGAAGAAAGTTTGACGAACTATTCATTGAATTAAAAGTAACTTAA
Organism: Opisthorchis felineus; assembly: GCA_004794785.1. Taxonomy (NCBI): domain Eukaryota; kingdom Metazoa; phylum Platyhelminthes; class Trematoda; order Opisthorchiida; family Opisthorchiidae; genus Opisthorchis; species Opisthorchis felineus. The sequence goes on from SJOL01007141.1 coordinate 1,790,697, forward strand.
TGTAAGATAATCTTTGGATTGTGGATAAGTGGGTTGCCTGTGTTCAGTCTCCGTGCAAACTTTCTCAGGACCATCAAACCCGGAACATAACTAAAAAGGAAAACATGAATTTTCGATCGACTGACTGCAGCCATTCTCGTTCCATCTTATGGAAAAGACCTGCACTGAACGAGGTTGAATATTTTGACCGTGCTGGTGACCATCGCAAATTTTGTTGGAGCTACGCCAATTTGGAGACTTATCGAGAGGCAGTCTTCACTAAATCTGGTAACTTTTGTTTACCGAATACCCTGACCTTTCCTTGAAGAACCCCTCACTGGGAAGAACATCACAGTGAGTACATTTCTCTGTACGAATTGCGGGCACAATACCTGGAACTCACCAAGGTCAGATATGCAGCAAATAGACGCACACCAAATGTTGTGGGGCGCACAGCAGCCAAATCTGATTCTGATGGGGTACCAAAGACTCGATCTCCTCTTCATTTCTGACGTTTGTTGTCCAGAAGTTAGACGTATTCGGCAAATATCAGACCACCCCCTACCAACAATTCAGACAAGTACAACAGATTGAAAATCCAGATGTGACGTCTATCCATATTGATGACGCACACAGGTCTGTGCAAACTACGGTCATGGATCCTGCATGAAATTCAACCTGTTCTAACATATATTATAGCCACTGGTCCTACACAACTTTCAATCGATGACCCTGTGCAAGGACACATCACCAACCCCTCCGCAATCCTCCAACTACCACCGAAACTGAAGAGGCGATATCGCCATGAAACAAACTGTACGGTGAAGTTAAGTTGAAAGCCATGGGTATCCTTGATTGGCTAGGACTTTATGAACAAAAATTTGCTTTCTGCTTGCAACTTTAGGTTATGATAAAATTTTCGAAGTGCTGTACATATTCTATAGTAAGGTAGCCACCAATGTATAAACATAAGAAACACTAGCAAAATATAGCTACCAGGAAGGTCAGATTCCCGAAAGTAATCACAGAATGCCGGAATCTATCGAGACCCCCAACTCCACTAGACACCGACCGGACAGCCCTGAATCAAAGCCAGACAGCGAGACAGCTTTGGACCGAGGTCAGACAACGCCCCCTCAGTATGTAGCGTGAAGCAACATTGTATCAAAGCCAGGCAGTGCGAGATAGCGTTGGACCAATGTCGGACAGTGCCTTTCAATAAAATAGCTTGAGGCCGCTGTAAATTCGCACTCGTGCTCGCTTGTTCGCAATAAAGCTGTTGTGTCTCTTGTCGGTGAGTCTTTTCCCGGCACTAAGCACTGGGGCGGGGACAAAAGTCATATACAACAGATCGGCGACCCAGACAGATATAACAGTAGACTTCCATTTATAGACACAGAAAATCGTCAGGAACCGTGCAATCGTCGTTTTGATGATGACTCATAGTTACTACACATTTTAAAACGGAATCATCTGTTTTCTGGAGCATGCAAGCAGCTTAGTGTGATTCCTTTCCAGACAGCGAATATATTACGGTACCTTCCCGAAATCAGGCCCTAACTACAGCAACGAGGAAGAAACTCACAGTTACCAAAATTTTCTACGAAGCTGGTATTTTTCATGCTTTTGAATCGGGCGCTGTTCTCACCACCAGAAAATATCACACAGTTGTCAGTGAAACTTATAGTCTAGGGAAATCTATGCACAGACTCAGTGTGATCTATATCTATAGACTGAGTGCTGCAGACGAGCATGACCAGGCGACTGTAGATCTCTGAGGCTCAGTAAAGCTCCGTTGTACTATTTGGCACTTCGGGTCAAATACATTATACAGATTCATTACCAAACGCTTCTCCGGTGTTTGCAGGCGGATCGATATTCATCAGTGTAAGCTTCCCAGCTGCTCTTGAAAAAATACTTTGCACAAGAACAGTGTCGAACATTAAGCTTTTCGGAATCTCGTCGTCAGCTCAGTACATAACTAATTGTTAAAGTAGGAGTAAACAATGAAATAAGAGGCTAGGTTACTAAATTAGAAAAGGCGGAGACACAGACGATTGGTTGTCAGCGCACCCGAATTCGCATCTAATTGGATGCTGTGAGACAGTCTAGAGGGCCGCTGAGTGATTGGATGGGTCGATTTGTGTCACATGACAGCACAGTACAGTATTTCTCAAACCTCCTGCGACTGCTTCCGTTGTGGTCGAGCCACGTCACTGAATCGATACTGGTACTCGATCGATCGGTACTGGGAACTCGGTAGATGACTGAAACGACTCGTCCGGTTTGACCACGTGACCGGCGTCAAGTGTGTGACGCGACCAAGCTTTTAGCTGGACCATTAGATATGTACTGACCTAACGACAAGATGCCGATGTTTGTCACTGCGTTCTTGTTCAAACCATGGGAGTATTCAGGCAATTATGGCAACTTCACGAGCCCTAGTATTTCGCAAAGAACTCAAAGGTAGAACGTTTTCTGTCTTCAAAATTCAGTTCGGAGATAATCCGGAGGTACTACGTACCAGAAGGTTTTTTGCGTACTGTCTATTCTTTTCAGTAAGTTGGATGATAATTTTCGAAGCACTGTCTACAAACAGGTGCTACGAATCCAACTAAAAAATTATAAGTTTTTCTGAAAGCAGTGAACACCGAAAATTTGCTGACTCGCGAACACCAGCTGAAATCTGCTGGTATTCTGTGCTTCCCCATACACATCCACAAAACCCGTCACTCGTCACTCTAACCCGGGTCAGGCACATGTAGATCAACTGCTAGGCATTTCACCACTCTTCGTGCACATGCATGCCACAAGAACCGTTTGTTTCATACTGAAAAGCCACACTTTGACAACGCATTGCGCACACACCTACAAAATCCGAGTTGTCGGTGTAGTTCTCCTGTCATCCATGTTACGTTTCTTCGACGATGTGCACCGCACGCACCTTCACACGGGGGGGCAACCGTTGTTGCTCCTACCTCGGGCATGTGGGTGTGCGAGGCACAACAACTTAACCCTCCTGTCCATCGGGTACGACGGTGCTGGTGACTCGTGCGATTCAAAGTGCATATCGACATTGCTACAGGCAGACTACCTGAGCGGGGGCAGACAACAGAATGACAACCATACTTGACGAAATCAAGTTTGCCGAACACTCGGCGCTTTCTTTGGGCTTCACACAGCCAGGGTGCGACAGGTGGGGGCCGACTAGAACCATGGCACTGGAAGAAGGAGCAGAATAGCCACTCACTGCGCCTTAGACTTATTATTTGAATTTAAACCATGGAATCCTAACCATGACAACAAGGTGACATCGTTGAGGAGCTGGTATGGAGTGGAGTAAGCTTTCGTTTACGCTGACGGATTAATGTGTCCTGAGATCTGATTGCTCCGGAGACAGACAGTAAACTAAACTCAAACTACACTATATCACAAGGTCCTGGAGCAAGTCCCTAGTTAGGTTCCCGTCCTTCGCTCATTGTTCAGCTTATATCAAGTGTTGGTTAACCACTGAGAATAGTGATTGCTTCCAATAATTTATGACAGGTAAGATTGTCAGACCTAATCATGTTGTTACTTCAGGACAGTGCCAATTAGGGCCTTTTTGGTTGAAGATTTATCAAGCATGAATTACACCATAGTCTCAACGTAATTCTCATCCTCAGTAGTTCTGTCTCCTCCCTACTCTGTGACTTACAAATGGATTAGCTCAACTTATAACCTGGCCAATTTGGTGACCTGCTCACTTGGCCTGATGAAGCTTTTGTGTCACAAGCGAAACGTCGCCCAAATCGTTTACCAAGCCCTTCTGAAACGATAGCTCAACTTCTATTTCGAGTCTCTCTTCACGGGAAGTGAGAGGTTTTCCTGGTTTCCTTGGCACCAAGAGCAGTGATATCAAATAAGATGTCTGTTGCGCCCTGCAAGAACTGAGACTAGACGTTTAAAATTTAATTGCCACGAGTTGGGGTGTGCGTTAAAACAAGTTCCTGGTGGCAAGGTCAGATCAAAATGTGATGCTGAAGAATTGAAAAGGAAATCTTTTCCCCCTTCGAAGATAGTGTTCTTCCAGGTTTCCTCAGTTCAACTACCCAGCTAACTTTTATTCACCCCGCTATAACTACGGACGGCTTATTGTTCCCTGATCGAGCAGGCATGTGGTTCAAAAGTTCAACTTCCCGTCTTATTGAGAAGGTGTGCCACCTGAATTCTCCTGAATTATTTTTCGACTTTCTGCCTGTTTTCAGAAAAGTCCCGTGACTGTTGGAAATCCCTCTGCTTAAACTCACTCACTAGAAAGCGTTAATAAGTTTCACACGACTGTTTGTACTTCACACCTTTTTGGGGCTTTTAAGAGGTTTACGTCGGTATGGATGCTACAAAATTCGGAATTTTCAGATCCGGTCAGATTTGCTTTACTTTAGTCTCACTCAACGCTCGAAGTTGTGGTTCAAATGGTGGATGACGCTGCACGTGAGCCCGATAGCAATCTGATCTAGTAAGATTACTATCATAGAAACACACAAATGCTTTCGGTAGCCTGAACAGAGAACTTCTACTCAACTCACTTGCTGCTGAACTTTTTTTACCATAACACCACTAATCATCTATTGCACTAGGTCCGCGATCGTTCACGAATTGCAATGGCCGTAAATATTTTTCCCTGCCTATATATATTGGCGTGCTTCAAGGTGCAATCTTATGTTCCTTCCTTCCTTTTGTAACACTGACTTCCCGCTACTATCATATGTAAATGTATGTATGCGAATGACATACCTACCGGCTGTCCTTAATGCGGCACAGATTCTCTCTCCCATATCCAAAGAATTTAGTTAACTGGTTTGTCACCGCGTCTCATATTTCGAATGTACCGAAATGTCTGAAAGTTAGTTTCCGCAGTTCCTTTGAAAACACCACAGTTGGTAGCTAGAAAGCACACTCAAGCTGATTTCCAAATGCAGCGGACTGTCAAGCATTGCACCATCAAAGAGTACGTCAGCTGGAAATCTTATCCGACGAATACAGCTTGTTGAATTGTCTTTCCGAAAGCCGTCTTGATCTCGAATCCAAGATCGGACCAGTTTCGCAAGAACTAATACGTACTGCAAAGCTCTTGCCTACATTTACTCCCCCAACTCTTTACAGTACCCTCTTCATACGCATGTTTTATTGTAATTCAATGTCCATAGCTCTAAATGTTCTCTCATGTCTTCCAAAATCATGACAGCTGGATTATGATGAAATTGCCAGTTTGGCTTGACTTGACATAGTTTCCACGCAGCACTGCTGCTGCACAGGGAATCTACCACCCAAAAAATGACACTTGAATTAGAATCACCTGTAAGTGGGTTGCATTATTTGTAATCCAACAGTTGTACGATCCCTTCTTTGCCACCTGACAGGGAGTGACCAAGGCCATTGTTGAACAACACCGTCGTCAAATGGAACGGCATGAGCTTAACCGTATTCGCGTTGCATTGGGCATCCAAAAAGTAAGTGAAGGTGAGATTTCTGACATGTAATGCACAGCTGCGTTTTATTAATAAACTAATTTCATGCATTTTTGATTGGACCGTATAGTGATGCAACCCAGTGGACTGTATTGCGTGATGCTCATACAGCACCCACAGAACCTATCCTATCAGGCTTTTCGATGGGTAGAGGTCTGACCAACTTAATCTCCTGACCCTTAAGGTTGGAGGTTGAAACAAGGGTGGCAGCATGTTCCTTAAAAGCTAGACTATTGCGGTAGTCATGCGCCAACGATCGCTGCCTTGTGGTTGGAGTTTTGAATCAGAGTTGAGGACCATAAATGTGTTCCTGTGTAGGTTCGGGGCCACATACAACCATGAAATATACAACCAGACGTACCCCGATGCCACACCAGCCACCGTAGGCCGATGTCAGCTAGGTAGCCTTATTCGCTGCATAAACAGGGCGGATAGGCAAAATCATGTGTAATTGACGCATTCCACCTTTTTCATTATTAACTCATGCGTCCACTCGCCCCCTATGTGATGACCACTCTTAAGTAGAACCCAACTGTATGTCCGGCGACTGGACATCCATGGAAGTGAATATTGCACACCACTGCTTACATCTGCCGGTTCAATTTCAAAAACCAAACTCAGTTTCTCAATTTTTATTGCAACCTCCAATTTTCGAACTCCTAATCAAGGTGGCCAGTGAGCTACTCTTTCGCACACCTGAAGCTCTATCGATTGACGTTTGCTACGTTTCTGAAAACCGAATACAAGATCCAAGTACAGTAACTGAACCTGCGGCACCTTCACTATCGAGTGCAAAATTCGTTTGATTCTTCAGCCGCCGTAGGTGGTTGCGCTAGTGTCAGTACATCGCCCAGCTCCCTAGCCGAAACTTCCATGTTTGATTGAACATTAAGACCCGTACTGGTCGGAATAATAACCGCTCTTTGTTCATAGTTTCCGCTTATAAACCAACCAACTGTAGTCCTGATTCCATGAAGAGAAGATTTACTGAGAACTAGTGACCCTCTTATCACGATGAAGTTTGCAAAGATAGTCCTGATCACCGGAGTTTCCAATGCGCGAGTAGGACACCTCAGTTAATCTGAGGAACGATTCGCTGGCATGCTTAGTTCGGAACAAATGTGTGATGAATATAGCATCCTTCAGAACGTCCTTTGAAACTTTTCAGCAATCACCAATTGATCCTCAGCCATAGTGGGCTTCGGCTTACCGGACGACGCTGAGCTACTAGGCGTCTTGCTGCTGCTGAACATCCATGGAGCCAAACTGTCCGCCTTACCATTAGTTACCGGTGGCGAGGTTCAAGACCACCGACCATATTTTGCTTCGGGTCATGCCCTATTCAGATTTTCCATGAATTAATCGGATGAACCCAAGTAGCAAATTTCCCACTTAGCAGTCGGAAGCATTCAGTGCCACGAATCAAACACAATACGAAAGCCTGCTGTGTGGTACTTTGAGGGTGTCCTCTACGGAAGTCATTACTCGTAATTGGGAGGAGGTAGTCATCATAAGTGTTACTGTAAAGTTCGTATATGGTGTTTTCGAGAACGCACACACTCACCATTGGATCTCAGAAAGTTAGCTGTTGGTTCTTAGTAATAGCCAAAGTTTCCTTTCTGGATCGCAGCCCCAGTTCGGTTGGTCGGTCCTTCAGACATGAACTCAAATGAAGTTTGTCAGGATATGGTGGATGAGTGAAACCCGATAGCCCAAGAAGTGGAGGAGACTCGTACGTCGGGGAATGCACAGAAGCAGCTCTGGCCAAGCTTCAAAAAGGAACCCAGGATAGCCTTCGTTAATGAGCTAATCAAAGGTACGATCGGAAATATACTGCATAATAAATCTTGGGGAAAATTTTGTTGGCAGAACATTTTCAACAACAGTATACTTGGCCACCGGCTTCCGTATGTATATCCTTCACTCGACTCGCTCAGCTCCAGCTGTGGTCTGATGAGTTATTAATGTGTTTTCCACTTTGAAGTGATATCCGGCTGCCCAGCTAGATGAGCTTCCGTCAGCCTTACTCAAATGTGATGGCGTTCTACGCTGAATAGGTTGTTTGGTAACAAGAACCCGTTCCAGACAACTAGAGGCAATCAATCTCATACCTGCAACCGAATTCACCAATACTGCGGAGCCAAACTCCAGAATGTGAGAGGCAAAACAGAGGGCAGCAAGCAGGATTTCCTTCGGGTAGGAGGTATAACGAACACATCATCATACCACGCCGAATGCTTGGGCAGTGCCATGGATGCAGGCGGCCAGCAGTTGCGTCTATTCTCGCCTGTACTTGAACCCTTAACTTCATGAATAGGTCCTTGTCTTCATGTGTATTTAGTCAAACAGGAATGTCCCCGAAGTAGTAAATATAGTCCGTGCGCTCTATTCCCACACCTCTGACAATGTGAGAATCCCTACAACTAGTGGGGTCCGGAAAGGGTGTTCTCCCTCTTCATTCCTGTTCAGTTTTATCATCGATATTATCACACAGTTCAAGGGATCCGGGCTATCGGCATCGAAATTACATCTAACAGAAAGTTATTAGACATGTACTAACCAGATGACCATTGTTGCGATAGCTGACAGCGATCGGTCCGCACAGTGGGCAAAAGGTGGCCTTAGGAATTTGAGTCCCTCTCCGTCCTCTTGAAACTTTAAGTTTAGGAACCTGTGTTTGTTGCACTTCAGTTTGCCTATCTGGGTGGCTGCAGAAGCTGTAGATTTGCGGTGATAGAAGGCGCTGACAACATTTGAGAACTTGCGTCACTTGAGAAACGAATTCCACCGAAGCTAAAGAATCGCATGCACAAAGAAACTGTAGCGGCAATCTTACGCTATGTTTGTGGAACTTGGTCCTGACGATCCAGGGACAGTAGACGGATTCAAACATTTGATCATCGGTGGCTTCGCGGCATAGTAGGCGTTAGGTGGACGGAGCGCGTTCGCAATGATGCAGTTCAGTCAGCACCTCAGTCAGAACCACCAGAGCAGCAAGTGAAACTCATCAGGTCAAGGCGTGCTACGCATGCACATCCATCACCTACTGAAGAAAGCATTGTTTTCAACCCAGAACTCTTGTTGGTGAAGGACCAACCGGAGACAGGTCATGAGTTGGCAACGCGAAATGAAGAGGAATTCTATTAAACTGAGTGCTACGAAGTCTTTGTGTCTTCCTGGTTGGGATCCGCATGATTCTCCTTTCATGTAGTTAGGACATAGTACTTAACTGATCCCGGTGGCACGGGATCGGACTGTCTAGCTGAAGTTTGTCCTTCATTGAATGGTGGGAGAACATGAAGTGAGGTTCACAAAGGACGTTGAATCAATCCCACTTATAGCGTTATACTTCGATAAGACACTCATTTGCGTTTATCTGGTTACTGCTTCAAGGTGTCTGTTGTTCTTGAAAAGTTTCCGTACATACATAGGACTGTTATGAGTAAATCCCCACCGCCCCCCTTTGTTCCCACTGTTTACTTCTGCATTCTTCCTCGTGGGTGCACCATCATTTGCTACCGATGTACTGCTGTCGATGGTGATGACGAAGAATTTGGTGGAGTTAAATGCGTGGAATTCAGTTAAGACCACCATGTTAGAAAATACATGATCCAAACTCATTCTTCTGAATTTCTCCTTTAGTCCCAAATACCGACGTCATGCATTTTTGCCTACTGACTTTGAGGCCTAAATGGCAGATAAATGACAGGCGATAAAATATCAGTTGGAAAACCTGAAGTGGTAGATGTGTAGCCTGTTTAACTTCAGATGAGACGAGACCCAAGATATGAATACCGTTACCTAACGAGTAAACCGACAAAAGCGTAGACGCCTTGTACTTCATTTGCTTCGCAAGGGTACCAAGATGTTATCTTTCTTGTCTATCGCTGCTCATACTTAGAGTGGCAGAAGCCTCACTCTGCACAGCAGCTGCTTCAGTAGGCACATGAATAAGCCCCCATAGAGGAAATCAGACAGCTATCTTAGGTCAACGCAACGCACCCAGAAATGCCCTACCCTAAATAGTAGAAATTCATGAACCATTTTCTTATCCCAGCCGTACTGCTATGCTCGCATTAATTTCGATTTACTGTTGGGATAACAGTGGTTTTTTCATTTGCCCTGCATGTAGCATGAAAAACCACAGATGTGCTCCAATGTTGGAGCCCCAACTGACTGATTATACACCTTCCGGAAAATTTCATAAATTAGCCATATTATGGTCGTAGACCTGATTTCAAAAAAGCCTACTAGCTGAAAGTTCATGTCCAGTTGCTTCAGGTTGCGCTTGATTTGAGCCAGACAGCGTATGACAATGTCTTGTCTGTAACGATCAATTCAAAGGAAGCCTGGTGATCTACTGATTGAGTAGATTATCCATGATAATACCCTTGCAGACACCCAACCGAAGAGAAACTAATCCCCTGGAATCCATGGCCCATCTCTGGAAAGACATCCTCACCTTACTAGATAGTTCACTGTTTTATCACTGAAAACAAACCATAAAGTCCGGTATCCACAAGGACACTAAAATGCCGCATACCCTGGGGGCCCAGACGTCAGGTTTGTATCACATATGTCTGCAAACGTTTACGTGGCTTCTAAACACTGCACAGCCTCATTAAACAAGCTGATGAAAGTCAAATTCAGGACCGTAACATTACTAATAAACTTTTTCTGACAATGTCAATTGAATCTAACTTGATCTCTGTCCAGGTACTTTTGATCTTCACTTCCCGGCTTTTCGACATAGATTGGCTTCACGTGCAAGGCGAAATTGCAATTGAAACTTGCAAATCTCCTCAAACGATTTGTTTTGGTGGAGTGTGATGCTATCTTTTTTAACAGAAATGTATTGCCTTAAGAGTAAAGCTCCAATTTTAGGAATATATGCATCATAAAGTCTTAATATTCCATCCTGGGATCCATTACAGATCTCAGATGTGTGCCTTTTGGATCAGATGATCGATTGGCTCAAACGCATGCAGTCTGAAAATGTGGTGCCCTCCTCCGACCGCACTTCACAACAAGAACTTTTCCCTACCAAACGCAAGCCTTTGCAAGTGCTCAATCTGAATATTCAAAGCGGATGGTCGCGATCAGCAAGAAATACCCAAACACCTTTTGACGTGTCGGGTTGCTCGATTCATTCTAAAAGTGTAAACCAGTCAGAATATTGGCGCCCTTGGGAAGTCGACAACACATGACGCAAAGCAAAATCTGCTTGTACATACTATCGGCCGTTCTATTTGTATATTTTTTTCATAAACTTTCGGGGTAATCTTTTAGTAACAAACCTGCGACAGGAATTCGTTTACGTGACACAAGAGTTGTCATTTTCATACAGCAAACGTTTTACACCAACAGAAGACAACATAGGATTATTAGTGTCCGAAATGCCCACAGTGCATACACTACACACCAAAAAGATCCATACCTTCACTATCGATGTACTCATGAATTTGGGCTGCATGTTTCAACGCCCATTAAACATGTATATACTCATTCGTTGTCGGTTTTTCACTATTCTCGGTAATTGGTCTGCAAGCACATCATCGATACCCAACAGCGCACTGAAGATGTTTCCGCAACGGCGACGAAACCATTTGTTAAGTCCGGAGAAAAGGCCTGCGATCAATTAATCAGCCCGGGCTAACAATATTTGGCAACATCGTCATTTGCTCACTGGTTAAATGTACCTGATCAATTAATTGAAGACCAACTACGATTCTGTCAGGCCAGAAAGTTTAAGTCTTAAATTGCCGGTCTTATGATCGTTAACACAAGTGATTGAGTGATATTTCGTCATTTCGCCTATCTAAGCGTTGCCATTACAAGTCACATTGTATCAAGACATCCGACGATATTAACCGCAGTGTGCCAGCTCGCTTTGCTGTGAGTACATATCATATTTATTGAAACATTGTCTTCTTTATCCATCTCATTAGAATTAGGACTTAAAACGTACGATTTGTATAAATAGAGAGTAGAAACACTGTTGAACAAACACTGATTGATTGGTTTGTGCAAGCCACCTAATCATTGTCAGGGTATCTAAATCGTTTGCTTCAACTGTTTTGTGCACATCGTCTGGACTGATGTGATTTAATCAGCAGCACTTCGCTTATCGCTACAAACTAGGGCTTCGCGTTGCTCAATATGATTCGGAATTTTCATTAAGGAAACTACTCACAAGGTTTCTGAAAACTCTCCGACAGACCACGACCGGTTTCGCCTTTCTTGGGGATCATCGGGTAGACGCAGTCCCCTAGGTTCCGTCAACCTTATGTTCTACTTGAACACAAATTGGACTGATTTTGACAAATACGCTCATTTGCAAAACAGTGTTTTTTTTCCACGGGAGACTCAACTGAATCTCTCGTTTATGAAGTTCTTCAACTGAATGCGCTGCACAAAGGTCGCCTCATGTTTCAGTCGGTACGATATTCGAGATATCGCAGTATACTTTCATTAAAGAAACTACTCACAAGGTTGCTGAAAACTCCTCGACAGCCCATGGCCGGTGTCGCCCTTCATGGGGTTCATCAAGTAGGCGCAGTCGGAATTAGTTGACCGAGCCAATCCGATTACCAGCATGACAGAAGTGTGGCATTGACAATGCAGGGTTGCGATTTGGCTTTTGACCAGACGGTTTTCCTGACAGCATCTGGACAGCGTACTTTGGAATGTGTTAAGCCTTGGGATCCGCCTATCCTGTCGATGCAAGTGTCTCCGTAGCTGCACGAAAACCCGTAGACTACAAGATGAACGGACGGATTAGACAGCCAATACTCACGTTTGTGCACAGAAAACCGTCTGATGGCCGATTGCGATATAAACACGTTTTAAAACAGAAGTGAGTTTGCGTCTTATGATAGTGTAAGCACGGTGCTCCTTGAATTGGGTAAACAAGCGTGTTTCCTGTTGGCTGAATGAACAGTTCAGTTCACGCTCATATGTAACACGGAGGTTAGAGTGGGTGACACTTAGGGTGCCTGAGACGGACAAAAGGGAAATGTCACCAGAAAATATTTTATACAACAAAGATTTCGAAATTTCATTAGCACCCTCTTTCCCATCATCCCCATAGAGATAAATAGGAGCCCTAGATTTATATTACTTAGGGAGATAAAATCACGTAAAAGTCAAGCGTCTCACGGATGGGTACAATGGTTACTAACGAATCAAAGTCAATTAAACCTGACTGGAAACTCACAACGGTGTTATCCAGATCGTCTGCCAGTTCAAAGGAACCATTTTAACAAAGAGGAGGTAAAGTTTCGCGTACCGGATCAAACCAACGAGGTAGGCTGAACTGTTCCCGCATGTGACTGGTTTTAAATGGGCATTCTCCTAGTGTATTTTGGGGGTGTCACGCATGAGTAGATTCATGGTTCCCAGAAGTTTCAGTTACTTATATTCCACCTCTGTGATGTAACCATCAAACTTCACAAAAAGACCATCTATCATTTTCTACGCCCAATCTCAAGAGACTCCTAAAGTGTATTTCAACCATGCTTTCGGTCACGTTTTTTTTGCGTTAATCATTGACTCTAAAGTAGACCGTCGACAGGAACCTTGTGGAAAGTCTTTGCTAAGTGATCAAAATTCGCCAGATAGCTAGTAGACCAGGTTCCTCACAATGACACGCAGTTAACTAAAACTCAAAAATATTTCATTCGAAATGATCCCACAAACAACCACTGAACTTCTAATACATCTTTACCGAAGTCTGATTTTTGTGGCGGTATAGTTCACACAATATACGCATCCCGAAAGGATGTTCGTGCAGTGTTTACCCTCCGTTCTGGTGGAAGGCAAACAAGCAACGTTTGTCGTATGAGATGTGGATGAAATTCGATAATGCTCCCTGATTTCCGCTGCTGCTGAACTAACATCCTTGGTTGTTGATCAGATAGCTGTTCGCCGAACAGTTAGCTCGAAAATGTTTTATCACTAATCGAGGAAATGTCACTGCATGCATTAGTCAAATTATGCACTTGTTTTAGCGGTTTTTTGCATTGATCACACGCGGGTTCCAACAAAATGCTGCAAATGGACTGTTATCATCGAAAGTTGCATTTGGCTCTTATCAGCTCCCATGAATATCCCCTCTAGTTTCCTGAGAGATATCTTCAGTGAAAGACATACGAATACCTGCACAAATTTCGGGACGATGCTCGATGAGGATTACCACCCTTTCATTTCAGATGCAATCACTTGCCTCCAGAAACGCCTATTGCGCGGCAGCGATGTGACTCTATACGCTAGGATATTTACACGCATTTGTATGCAAAGACCTGTAGATTATTATCTCGTTTGCCTGGGCTCAGAGTCATCACTGGGAGTCGAAATTTTAGAGCTAATACTCACATTATTTATTCTTCATTGTAAACGTTTACGTCCCTCTAATTTACCTCTGTTTTCCCCTAAATGTTCTTTTTCAATTTTCTTGAGCATGTTCCAAGTCTTGGGAGGCTCTTAAAATTCCGGATCCTTCAGTTGAAATTTGAAATGGCATAGTACGGGAAGCATGGGCACGTATGTCCATGCATCAAGCGCAGGTCTATAGATTGCACATGTGTGAAAGAACTCAATGTGCCGATTAGAATCTTGAGCGAGCCGCTTGCACCGTCAGAGAAACGAGTCTTTGCCAGCACTTGGAGAAGGATCGGCCTAAACATATTTTACATGTGGAACGTTACAAAGGCCAACACTGTTGTTTCTGATACACCGGTATCCACTCAGGTCAATCACAAGTCCTTGAGGGCAAGCAGTTTATTCGGAATATTGATGTTCAAACAGGATGGTTGAAATTATGCCGAACAGACATTTTTACGAAAGCCACCAATGAGGAAGTTGCGTATAGCGTCGGTTTCTCGCAGGGTGGAGGGTGTTTCGAGTGATATGCTTTACACTGAGGTTTTCAAAAAGCGACCTGCATTCAAGCGCGGTGCTTTCACTCCCTCTGCTTGGGGTTTTTAAGACGCAGCAATACTTCCATTGACCACAACCCAACATTACGCAAACTGGATATCAAATCCCATGATTTCACTGAAATTGTATTAGTACACAGATCCCTTCATCTGAACAAAGTTTAGTTCAAAGGTTGTGGAAAACAAAAATATCACCGGGTAGAGAGATGGGGTTGATGGGACAAATTGATTCGGCCGGATTGCGAGCTTCTTGCCACACGGACGCGCAAGAATTGCCGTTAATCATCGACGACGCACCAGCGCGCGTTGGACGCACGTGTGCTTCAAGGTCACAACAGGCAAATATGTTCATGGTTGGGAGATGTCTGTCAGTGCCCCGACCACTGTGCGGTAACGAAATTCGGTCAGATTATGAGACTCGGACAAAAAACGGAAGAAAACTTTTCCGATGGCCTATACATATTTGGATCAGGGTTGTTTGCGACTCAACGTAACACCTAGATATTTAACTGAACAGCACCCAGGAATACGTTTTTTATCGGGAGACCAAGGACTCCTTTTTCAGGCTATCGAAAGCGTGGTTGCAAGAAAATTGGTGACTATTGCGATGTAGTTCCGTGGTTGGAGAATGGCATGCAAACCAACCCTGAAGCTGGGTTCCCCGAAGATGGCTTATGACTTAGATATGGAGCTTGCTTCAGCCAGACTATTGGTGATTGGTCCCACAAACGATGCAAGCGTGTTCTAATCTGGGGCAGTGCATCAAACTAGAGAAATGACAAATGCTTGCGTACAGTAAAGCGTGGAAACACCGCTAGCTGAGCACTTTATCCGAGAGCGAGTGAGTGAGACATAATCCGACACTGTTGCAACAGGGTATTATTCCCTTGTCTTGTAGACAGGAGTACACAGCGTCCCTTTTACTTGACCAAAGTGACCGATTAAGCTATAACTATATGGTTATTAAGAATCCGTTTTTCATAAAAAAGAATGTAGTTTAACACTTTAGGCGATGCGTTTTATGAGATGTATGCCAGAGTCCGTATAGATAGGGCCACACATTTCCTCTACTTTCAAGTTGAAAGCAGCCTCCTCGAAAGGCTTTTGCATTTGACCACGCGAGAAGAAACCCAAGTCACCGCCCGAGGAAGCTGAACTGCAGTCACTTTCTGTGCCCGCTAGCTCTTCGAATGAGATTTCACCGGATTCAATGCGTTTCTTGTATTCTGAAACAAGAAAAACGCAGAGAAAGTAAACAACTGAGACTGGAAAAAGCAAACATAAAGTCGAGAAAATTGCAGCATGAACAGACGCAAGGTTGAGAATCCAACTTCGCCATTCAGAACGTGAAGAGATGTGAGGTGCGTGTTACAAGTTGAGAGCAGATCAGATAGATCGGAAGTCGAATTTTTCAGCTAATCAGTATAACACAGGGAAGAAGAGCAGCAGTACACAAGCATTTTGTACTGCACCCACAAAAGATGACAACCAATAGCACATAAACTGTGTGAAGCTGATGGGATTGGACGTAGTTAATTTTATCAACGTACACTGCTGGTATGCTGGTATCAAATAGCTACAAAATAGATGCTCTCCTGAACAACTTCAACCAAGCGCATTCCTCCATTCAGTTCAATTTCGACACCGAAAACACATTCCACTTGGACGTTAAATTAGTCAAACTATCTATGGGTTCAGTTTACAGAAGGCCCACGTGGACGAGACAATACACAAACCTTCATAATTTTGCGGCACTGAGGCAGAAACGAACTCTGATTTACAATATAACGAACCGCACGGGGCGAATTTGCTCTGCGGATAAACTGGACTCTGAACTGAAATACACTGCCAACATGCTTAGAACCAACAGTTATCCAGAAATTTATAACCAATAATATGTTTGAACACCCTTTTAAACTGTCTGCCACGACCATTGTAAAGAAGCCAATCCGCTTGAGTCTACCCCTTAAGGTCGATCTGTTGGCAGACAGTCAATCCCTACAACGCACGCTTCCGGCTGCAACTCTGCGGCCTTGGTTTAAAACTAACCCTTTGCTCAACCAAAACCTCAAAGACAGGATTCCAGTGCTCACCAAGGATATAATTGTATATTCTTTCTCTTGCTGTTGTTCAGCGGAATATGCTGGGCGCATGACATGGCAACTTTCTAAGAGAATAAGCGAGCATCTCTTTTAGCGGAACATCACTAGACTAAGTGGTTCAGGCAAAAGCTCAATCTCGTCAGTCCGAATGAGTAGTCTCACGTCATCTAACGAGTACCCAATAGACTGCCAGCATCGATCTAACGGCTTAGCTTGACAACAGCCGAAGCAGTCGCAATACTTTTGCGAAATCCGGCACTATGCTGTCAAAAACTATTCGTACGGGCGTTGAGTCTGCCTTGGTCATATGACACAAATCGATCGACTCTAGACTGTCTCACAGTACCCAGTTGGATGCGACGTGGGGTGCACTGACAGCCAATCGTTCGTGTTTTCGCATTTTCTAATTTAAAGACCAATTTTTGCTGTTTATTTCATCATTTACCCCTATTTTAACCAGCAGATATATGCTGACCTGACGACGAGATCCCGAAAACATTAACTGTTCGTCACTGTTATCGTTGAAACTGGCCTTATCTAATAGTTATTTGTTTATTCTTTATTGTTAGTCCCAGTGGAGAACCCGATAATCAACTGGTCATGGTTAGGAACTGGGTGTTTTATTAGCGGCCGCTAGATGTTGGAATACCCAGCCATATGGGGCTGTTCGCCAGCCGATTTCCGGAACAAGCCAGTTTCACACCCAAATGGGATTCCTCGGTTGCGTCGGCAGATGCGTAATTTCGTGGACGACAGTCTGACCATGTGTCCCGTTTTTCTGTACCCACCTGATAAATCACAATAAGAACGAAAGACTGCGTTTGAGAGGGGCCCATAAAGATGCCACACTACACGACAAGACACTGCAGTTCGAGAGACTGAACAAGTTCGATACTACGTCCACGGCCACGAACAACTGTTTGTGAGGGCCCAAAACTGGTTTTGGTGTACGCGTGACAACACACTCGCGAACACTCGTGAAGTATTCTGGTGAAAGCTGACGCCCAATCGACAAGATTACGTGTCAACAAGAGATGTTGGCTGGGGGTGTTAGCAGTATGGATGAAAACAGCCTACGAAGCCATTCGCTGAATGTCTTGAGTGCTAGATCGATCGAGTGTTGACACAGAGGCCGAAAATTTCACGTCGACAAGAAGAGTTCGTTAGACGATTGTTTACCGGGATCCAATCCACTAAAGCGCTTTCAGTCTTGAGGCTGAGTGCAGCTCCCACACCGTAGATGCCGCGAACCATTGAATCAAGATCACCAGATACTCGAGTGAAATGTGGAACATCTGAGCTCGTCCCAAGCGGTTTGAGGTGAACGAACGAAGTGGGATCTTGTATCCGTGTTTCGGAGATACAACATACTTCGCCCAACATTTACGTCACTCATTTGACTGTGTGACCCATTGACCCCTATACTTCCATCTCACCCCATCTTCATCTTTTTCTTACCCTAGGGCGTGTACAAGCCATGCTCGCTACCTTCGCGCTCTTCATGGCTTCCATGGGTATCTTCATTCATAAGACGAAGGTGTCTACGCCTTCGAACAGTGCTGAAATAAGCACAATTGAGCAGCACACTAAGGTAAGAATTTGTCGGCAAGATTACCCGGGCGCCCTTTGCGCGTCTTACTTATCACAAACCAGACACGACAGCAAACTAACTCTGGCAAGGCAGTTCGGCGAGAATGTGACAGCAGGATCGCGACTGGAAACAGTTACGTATCATGTACTTTAAAGCAACTAATTACATACAAGAGAAATCAAATAGACACCAACCAGGAACGCACAAAGATCTCTCAGCACATGGTTTGACTGCAGCCGCTAGCATTTCGCGGCCCTCACCCGCCGGCGCGAAATGCTTGCCAACAACAACGGAATGAAAAAAACACTTTTATTGGCGGACGACGGTTGAGCATGCGCAATATATGCGTCAACCATCTCAATGTGATACGGTCTATTTTCTGCTCTGGAAATTCTGATTCGCACTAGTTCGCCGTAGATATGCTGCGGCCAGCTGGCACCTGATATGTTAAGAGGGTCTATTTGATGAAATCTTCTGGGTATTTGTAGTCTTGGGATTGGAAGCGCCAAGATTCATAACCATAAAGTAGGACTAGTGTTACAATCGTCCTTACGCTTCAGTCGGAGTCGATTCTGAATCCACGAATGACACATGGTACGTTGACGATGTGTGTTTTGACTTCCTTCGAGGTCTACTCGGCTACCAAGATAAAAAGAAACCCAAGCTGCTTACAGTAGAGTTTCGTAGGGATAAAGGGGGTTGGAGACGCTGACTGATCGTGGCCAAATAACTTAAAAGCATCGACGGCGTAGTCTGAGTCGGCGAAACTCTTCCCATTTGGATTCGTGGATTTATAGGACCTTTGGAACGTGCCCTCCATAACTGATAGAACTGAACAAACAGGAGAAAAGAGATCAGTCCTGATGAACCCGACTAGTTGTGAGAAAACTTTCGGAATGTTCAATGTATACTGCTGCTCGGGTAGAAGTGTGAGAATAGGGAGCGTGAAGTATAGTCATAAACTTCAGGGACATTCTCATTTACCGCAGTATACCCAAAATAGTCATTTAATCTAAAGCAATACGCATGGCGCTTCTAAGCGTTCAATGTACCCACTACAAGGCGCTCTCAGATTTGCGTCAGATTCTTCTCAGTATGAGGGAATTTAGCATCTGTATCGACTGGCGTGGGGCTTATACATCATAATTGGAACAGTCCTTCGGGTTTCTTTACTAAAATCGTCCCAATTCCCCGTCACACGTTCTCATTCCTAAATGGGCTCATACAGTCAAAGTAAAACACAAAGGCTCACCACTATTTATAAATTACAATGGTGGAAGAACACCTGGCACAGGAGCCAATGCAGTTCGTATTGGTATTCTGTAAACTCAAGGAAAGATACAAAATCACGGAACGCCAGTTGATTTGAGCGGGCCACCAAAGCGCCTACTGCAGAGTTATTTGAAACTCACAGTGCATATTGTCTAGACAGCAAAAGTCCCGTAAGCTCAGTTACGCCACATGGAGCCTGTATTAGGTTTTGAGAAATGCAGCAAGTCTTTCGACAAAATACCTATAGTATGGGCAAGTGAAACTTACTGTCCCATTTGCCCAGGGGTCCTCCCGTGAACGACTACGTCAAAAAAAGTGAACGAGGTCAGAATAGCAAATTCAAAGGAGTAGATATGAACGTGAGTTACTTTCCGAGGTATCGGACTAACGGGCATACGGCTGGGATCTCTTTATGAATCGCTATAAAGTGGAGCAGGGGGAGTTAAGAGATAACAAGAAAGATGAGAGGCGTCAACAGTCGCATGTTTTCGTTCATCCACCCCCAGCAAGTGAGATGACCTCGTTGATATTACCATTTGACGGATATTCTCCATGGGATGCTGAGACACGTAAATCATCGTAAAACGATAAGGTCTAGTCTCCTTGAGACGGCCAAACACGCAGGAATTCTGAACAACCGTTAGGTTGTCTTAAGTGCACTTACGGTTCTGAAGACACTGGCGTTTCCAGACCTATATTGGTAATCCAATTTTCTGCAGGAGGGATGTTGGACTAACTAAATGGGAACAAGTGTTAGAACTCAACGGTGTACGAACAAGCAAACTCTGAACGGTTTTTTAGGGACGCCAGTTTAGATTTTTTCCTTTCTTCTTGCACAATACTATTGTATTTGAAGTTTAAAGAACTGCCAGCAAGTCTTCAGAAAGAGTGAGCATTTCCGACACTCCTTTGTGGAAGAATATGACGGAAACCAACTCTGACCGATATCCAACAAGGATAGGCTAGTTGAAGATATTCCTATTTGTGGCCACATTATGGTTTATCCTAATAATACCCCAATTACCGTGCCGGTTACTAAAAGCGTTATATTACCAAATTCCATTTCCAAGGCAGAATTACGAAGTGGCAATGCGCAGTTCGCTGTGCCAGACTCCGGCTTATCTGTTCATAGTCAAGATGGGAATAGAAGCAACGCAGGGTATGGTTTACGTACGCTGTACGGATGCTACATAGGCATTTTTATTGTAGCTCGCCAACGACCGAAAATACCAAAGAATTCGCCATTTCTGTCCATTACAGTATAAGCGATTCCCAGTTCATACTTTGTTTTATAGAGTCAAACAAATAGACATACCTGTCAAACTTGTGCGTGAACTTAGAATCCTCACGGATATCCTGAAGACAGACAATTCTAAAGAGAGATATGTGTGGCCCCACGGTAGAAATCGCCTTTGGGTCGAGGAAAAAACGGCTACGCCTCCAGACACTCATTCAGGCAATCTGGATAAAAACTGACAGAAAGAACGCCATTGACATCGATTAGCAGCCGTATTTTGCAGCGTCTCCGATTAGACGCAGTGGGGACCACGTGGTCCCCACCTTGGTAGGCGAACAGCACCCAAACGTTTCGTAATCTCCTTCATACCCCTCTGCCAGATCAAGTGTTGGCCACCTCTCTGCTTCCACCACTCCGAATCGGGCACGGAAAACAGCACTCTCTTCGGCAAACAATGGTTCGGCATACGCAATACCTAACACAACCAACGCAGCTTCTGGTGCTGGACACATTCTTCGATTCAAGTCTACGTTGCACTCACTTCCTAACTCCCTCGTTACGAATTCGCCGACGCCAACCAAGATGAGCAAGAATTGTCGAACACTTGAAGATGTCCCAGTTCCGCTGCTTGAGCAGACCAAATATCACAGCCATCCAACAAAACAACCCGTACAATAGCCTGATACACACGTCCCTTGAGATTCAGGAATATACCGCTTTGACGCCATAGGTGTCCCAAATTAGCGAACGTGACCCAAGCCTTACAGATTTGTGCATTGATCTCATCTGTTACACCGCAGTCGGAGCCACTACAACTTCCAAGATACATAAAACGATCCATAACTTCGAGTAATAATGATAATAATCACTCGGCCGTAGCACCCTTGCGGTGCCTAGCTGCCATGCCACCCGAAAGAGTGCTTTTCCCAGAATTGTAAGTGGCATATTCAGTGACTACATGTCCGCGAGCATGACCTTACACTTTGTGGGGGCAGAGCGCATACCAAAAAACGGCCAGTTCATCCAAAAGCACCCGCGCCTTCTCTTCGAAGACGAGAACGATGTCGTCCGCATATTCCGGATTGACATGGTTTTCGTCAGCAGCTCTTTGAACACCAGGGTTTTGAAGACCTTCCAGCGTACGTCTCAGTATCTCATCGATCACGAAACCAAATAGCAATGGAGAAAGTGGGCAACCTTGACGGATACCGCTTTGAGTACGGAAGCCTCTGGGGAGTTCTCTGAGTGTTCGCATACGACCGGAAGTCTGAGAATACAAAGAATTTATATATCTCCACAAACGTCTGGGCTGTTCCTCGATGAGCAAGCGTATTAAGGAGAACAGACTGGTCAACCGAGTCGAACGCGCTCTAGAAATTCAGGAGTACCAAGATTGTGGGCCTCCTATACGTATGGCGTTGTTCTAACACCTGACGGAGTGAAAGCGTTTGGTCAACGCAACCCCTACTAGGACGGAATCCCACTTGCTGCTCTCGAGTCAGTGTTTCAGGAGCCACCATAAGGCAACGAAGCACAAGTGACGCAAACAGTCTCGTTACGACCGGAGTCAAGCTGATTCCCCTGTGGTTACCAGACTTACTATGAGCCCCTTTTTTGAAAATGGGTACTATAACCGATTATCCCGTTGTCTAGGACAGTCTCCTTTTCCCAAGTGCACGCAAACAGATTAGACAAGAGCTGACTGAGAACTTCCATTCCACCTTTGAACAAAGCGGGTGGTGGGTCATCAGGGCCAGTAGCTCGGTGGTGATTGAGAGAACATATGCAGTCATGAACCTCGATAAACGGTGGCCAGAACTGATGAGGCCAGGTGGATGCGAATCATACGGAATAGATATCAAGTATGTGGAAAGGAAGCCAAAGTGTCTGATGAATGAAAATATTCAATGTTGATGGGTTGAAGGAGCCAATCAGCCATAGTCACGCAACTATACTAACACAAATGAAATAAATAGCTGACGCTTATAGTTGACATTTGGTTGATGAGTGAGTAACATGAAATTTTTACCTACTTTGAATGAGTTTGAGTGCATCCTCCTTGGACCGAGTAATGTTGGCCTCACGCCAAGAGGATGGACGTCTGGAACCGGAATGCTTGACCAGTAAATGCAGACAACGGACTTTGTCAGATGACGAGGCAGGGTGGGTGGGAAATTCCCATTGTGATTCTTGTGTTTCAGTATTCACATAGTAAGTTTTGCCTAAAATAGTCGAAAACATAAATTCTTGCACCAAGAAAGACTCACCTGTGCTACCACTTACTTTGGATATCCAACCAGCTGGAAGATTCATGGAAAAGTGAGAAAACCTCTCAGGTACTCGTCAGTGTCTGCAAGAAGAACAGGATTGATGCACAGCAGTCATAAACCCAGCCCCACGACCAAAACAAGGTAACTAGTGGCCAGCTCGAAAATCACAATCAAACAAAGGATCTGTGGACAGTGTACTTCCAACGAAAATCCATTCAACATGTTACCTCACAACCATTCAGTTGGATCCTCGATAACTTAGTTTGCCGGAGTAGACAGCTGTTTCACCCTTATTCGGAATCAGAAGCAGCGCGAAACTCCAAGGGGGGTTTCGAACCTGTGACCGCATGGCTGGTAGTCTGAACACCTAACCACTCGGCAACGAGTATCTGACATACGGAGTACATGTCCCAACCAGCGTAACCTATGAAACGTGAGTAATTCATCCATCGCGGGGGAGGTCCTTCTTCCTAAGACCATCTGGCGTACCTCAGCATTGCTAATCCAATGTTCCCACCAGACCTGACCAATGCTTCGGAGACACCGATGGTCAAACACTGACATCTTCCGTACGTCCTCTGAGCGTAGGGGCCATGTCTCTGATCAATAAAGCAGTATGGATCGCACCACCACAGTGTAAACTCTTCCCTTGACAGACAAACTGACGTCACGTCGGCGCCATAGGTGTCGGAGGTTGGCAAAAGCTACCCTGGCCTTTCCGATTCGAGAAATAATCTCATCTCCAGCCAGTCCACCGGAACTTATACAGCTGCCCAGTTAAATAAACTTATCTACCACGTCGATTGGCCCACCCACAAGCATGAGGTTCGGGTTTGATCCCACCCAGTCTTGCAGCAGCACTTTACACTTTGCAGGTGTGAAGCGCATGCCAAAGCGTGCGGCAGAGTTGTTTAGGTTATTTAAAATCGTCTGCATTTGGGAAGGATCTGAACCAAGGAGAGCAACATCGTCTGCATACTCAATGTCTGTGAGCGAACGTCCCGAGAGCATTTCAACTACCGAGGCTTCAGAGGCAGGCAGACAAATTTCAATCGGTATATCAATAACAAAGTTGACGAAGAAAGGTGAGAGAGGGTAGCCTTGTCTTACGCCATTGGACGTGGTGAAATCAGGCGAAAGTTTGCCGTATACTCGTACGCGCCCACAGGAGTTCTCATACAGTGCCCTCATAAGGGATATAAATTTGAGAGGGACACTTTTGATCGCCAGACACTGCCAAAGTTGCTGACGATCGACAGAATCAAAAGCAGCTTTCAAATCATGAAAAACGACCAGCGTAGGACGTCTGAAGGAGTGGCGCCGTTCAAGAATTTGTCTCAACGTAAAGATATGGTCGATGCACCCTCGACCAGGGCGAAACCCAGCTTGATTCTCACGAATCTCTCTCCCGATAATCTATCAACCTGCGCAAAATAATGCCAGAGAGTATCTTAGATACGACGGATACCAGGCTGATATCATGATGGTTTTCACAGGACGTTTTTGCGCCCACTTTGAAAACTGTAATGATGGTCCAGGAGCTCCATTCGGCTGGTATTCTGTTTTCGTTCCAAATCTTGTGTAGTATGTTCGTCAGACTGTTCGCCAGGACCCCGCCACCTTCTTTGAAGAGCTCGGGGTGCAGACCATTCGGGCCAGGTGCCTTGTCGCGCTTCAGGATTGATATCTCATGCTGGATTTCAGTTGCTGATGGCGGACTGGTGTCAACGTTCCATTCGGGTCCGCTTGGTTCTTCCAGCGGCTGTGTTGAAGGAGACTAGCTGAACTGTTTTTTGAAGTGCTCAGCCCACCGCTCAAGACGGCGATTGAGGGAGTCAATTGCTGTTCCGTCTTTTTCGCATATTGTTTCACTGACACCTGCCTTCTTTTGACCCGTTGATCGAATCAGTTGAAACACGTTGCGGCTGTTGCCTGAAGCGAAGGCCTTCTCCATCCCCTGGGCCTTCGAAATCCACCAGTGTTCTGTCATTCTTCAGGCTCCTGATTATCCGGTGTCTCAGGGATCTGCGTGCGCCATCATAGTCGCTAGTTGCTGGTATGGCCTTTCTGGCAGTAATAAGATCTGCTGATCTCGACGATATCCAGTGTTCATTTAGTCAAGTCAGAAGGCCTGGACAAACAGTTCTGAAAGCTGACAGAACAGCTTCTTTCACTCACCTCCATTCAATCTCCAAGCAATCTTCGTCATCCGCATGACTGCGCGTTTCCAGTAGCTTTCTAGCCAGATCAGCGCGATACTCTTCAGCTAATGAAACTTTCCGGAGTTGATGAGCGGAGCTGCTCTCTTTTGGCAAGCGTAATGCTGATGAACAGACACAATAAACAGAGTGCGATGGACCTCACTTTCTCGAGATTCTCTCACAGACGTTGCCAAACGAACCGCGAAAAGGCGACTATCAACGGGTATCCAATCAAGTAGAGACGCTTGCGCTCGGACGCTCAATACAATACCCACCCCAACATATCCAGCTGCAGCGACCTCTGCATCACCAGAGGTGCGCAGTCAGAGCCTGGAAGGCAGCTATAGGGTAGTCAGTTCAATCACAGTGCTTGCGTCCTGTATCCTTGTTTCTGACAGACAGTATATGTCAATGCAGTGGGAGTCGAGCTTACGAGCTTACTTCATTAAAAGCAGTTAAGTAGACAGACTTTCGGGGTTTGAAAACAGACTTGGAAGTGTTTAGGGTTGTTACTGGAGTCGGACGTACAGAAGCTGCAACTGAAGAGGTAAGGGTTTTCGATCCAACTCGGCCTTGCATGAGTGCTTTGGGAACACAACCTGCATCGATCGAAAGTGGAGACGTGGTCCGAGCAAGGGCTTTCTGTTACCCAAATGCACACAGAATACGGAAGTTAAGGACAATTTCGTTAATTTAAACCTATTTTGATTTACTTTATTTAACAAGAGGTTAGATGCGGAGCAAGGTTAAGCGACTGGCAGCTAAGTGAATCAGAATGACTTGAATGTGGACGTGTGATGAGGACTTAGTGACTGAAGGGCTGTACGGCCGAATGACATCTCCGTTTGTTCAGGACAAAGGGGGGGAGTTCGGCTGGGGTACCCTACTTTCAGCAGTTTACTTAAACGTCCGACGCACGAGGCAATGCGAGGGGGAAGGATTTTATTTAAGAGCTCTGTCTCTAAGCTTTGACTCAAAAGTCCGACCTGCGAGGCAGCGGGCAATGGAGTTCTCTTGGGGGCTCCTGCCATGAGCCAATGTCTCAACGGCAGTGAAGCATCAGTGTCAACATTGATGTTGCTGTCTTTGATGATGATGATGATGATGCAATATCTCAAAGGTTTGATCTTTTTAGCTGGAGGGTGGCTGACCCAAAACAAATTCGCACGGAATGCGCCACAGACGTCTCACTCCTGATGCTGCGCAGAAAAGATAGGCTTTGTGCTGTATCGCGCTCATGGAGTTGTTGTTTTTCGACCATTCAGGGTAATCTGTCGGCGGTTACGGTCAACCGCCAGATAATCGTCATATGCGGCATTTGCGGTGAATCATTTTTACCTGTCCTCCCACTAGGAAAGGCAGCACCGCTGATTACATATATTTGAAGATGCTATTCGCCTATGTGGGACACCTTACAGCCTTCACACTCCGTTTTTCTTGCATCCCAGAGTGAAACAACATGGATACTGAATTCAAAACTGACCCATTTTGGATGTCGTGGCCAGTAATGCCATTTCTTATAGGTTCTGTCTTATCGTAAATCTCAGTTCAAGTCAATCAGCATTTTTCAGCACAATGTGCAGTATGCATATATTGGAAGCACCGTAAGACTGAGTGAGGTGCATGGCTAGCAAAGCGGTCATGCCTGGTGCGGGGACCTACGAAGAGACTATTCAAAGTTGGGTGGGGCAGGGCAGTGTAAGAAGGGGGCGTCAGCAGTAGCATGTTTTCGCTTACCTGCCCTGGTGTATGCAGCAAGTAAGGCGACCCGGCTGATGGCACTACGAGACGGCCGATGTAGCCTAAGTTTAGTTGTTTGAGTGCAATTCATGTACGCCGTCTGGGATACTGCCAGAGACCAAGCCAGGAGGACGATAAGGGTCCTCAACCAAAGCATTTGGCTCAAAAGCCTGACCGCAAGGCAGCGGTGTTTGGCGGGAAATGCAAGCGCAGTTCAATTTTTACACAAGTCACCACACATGTTCTAACCCCCAACCTGGAGGGTTAGGAGACTGTGTTGGTCAGACCTCTAACCATTGACTAACCTGGTTTGAGGGACTCTGAGTGTCGCAGAGACACTACCCAGTACGGTTCAATGGATCTCGAATACACACAAACCGTCACACCACGGAAAGGTCCAGTCTCTTCGTGACATGCGCAGACGACCCACAACCGCGGTATCCCTTGACTTCAGGGGCACATTCAAATCCGTCGATCGATCAGTGCTTTAAACTACGGTTGCTCAATAGTGTATGCCCCAGAAGTTTGCGAACATTATCCTATCCTTATTTGCACATACTTCTGGGCGTATGAGAGTGCATGGCGAGCTGTCTAAAAGCCTTCCTACAAAAAGTGTTGTCCGACAAGGATTTCCACTCTCCTTTCTTGTTCAACTTAGTCGATGAAACAATGCGGAAAACACTGGAAGGTTTTCATATCTCGAGTGGTCAAATCGTTTCTGGTGAGAACCTTGTCGATCTGGAGTAGGCAGATGATATCCTCCTCATGCTTGAAGACGAAAGCGCAGCACAATCTCTGTTGAACAAACTGACCACCATCACACCATCTTTCCGCATCCAACCTGCATCTTCAAAGTGCAAAGTCATGCTCCATAACGTACAGTGTCTGAACATACCCTGTACAACTCAAGGAGCACTCGAGGTTCTGGTGAATTTTACACACTTCGGTAGTTGTATTAGCTCTGACGGAATTGTCTGATGAAGTCAGTGCACGAATCTCAAAGGCCAAAATCACGTTTGCTAATTTGCGTCACTGGGTCTCAAGGATCGCGTGTATCAGGCTACAGTAAGGGCTGTATTGTTGTATGGTTGCAAGACGGCCTCCGCGGACAGATGTCGTGAGGCGTCTTCAAATATTTGGCCACCGATACCTCAAAAGCGTTGCTGGTGTAGGAAGGCGTCAACTAATTCGTAACGAGGTAATTAGAAGACGGGTATTTGGCTGTGCCGCAGGTAATTCGATCGCAGAAAACATCGAACAACTGCGGTGGCTCAGCCATCTGCTACGCATGCCGAAACACCGCCTACCGAGACGAGTGTTGTTCCACGGGTCTCGTTCAAAATGGCGGAAAACCACGAAGTGGACAAAGGATGACTTGGAAGAAGGGTGTTAAGGAGATTACAAAGAGTTTGGGTGTTTTTGGAACGGTCGGCCTTTCAGGATGGGGTCTTCAATACCTCCTTTGCGCTTCTGGAGACATTGCAAGAAATGACGGCTGATCTATATTAGTGGCGTTTGTGCTGTCAGTTTCCTTCCAGATTGTCTTATTGAGCGCTTGGAGGCGTAGACAGAATGATTGTGATAGGTCAGCACTACGTCCCCCTTCACCCACTCTTTTCTATTCTTTCCCCTCCAACTTTGTGGCTGTACGGCAATGGTGCATCTGTGTCAACACCGATGTTGCTGTCTCTGATGATGACCGTATAGACGATATGTCCGAGTGCCCTATCTATATTTGCGCAAGACCTTTGGGATCAAATTACCAGCCCATAGCTCGAACGCCGAAGTGCTTTGAAAAGCAATCACTGTTGGAGTCGAACGCAGTCCGATGCAAGAGAGCTCCACTGGTGAGACCCTTTGAGACGAATAACGGGAACAAACATCCCAGACTAAATTGTCTACGGTCAGCTGAGGAGTGTTCTCGCAATTCGGAAAGTCGAGAATTCTGCAAGTAAAACAACTTTCGGGTAAGTTTGGAAAGCCGTAACACCAATTTTAGACACTGGGAAGACCTGGAGATTGACATAAGCCTGAAAGATGGCTGTCTATATAGAAATGAGGAGCATTGAGATGCGTCTGCATACCGTAAAACACACGAGCCAACCGAAAGGGACTCAGTCTCTTTAATGTGACCTCAGCCAGGTGAGCTTGAACAACATTCGGACGCACATATCCTATTAGACTCAGTCTAGTGGGTATTCAGAGTACTCACTGGCCTATCTGCTAAACGCATACTGAGATAGGTTTGTCCCCATTTACGGCCAACACCAGCCAGACATATTGTTGTCCTAAGGGCGATAACATAATCAGCCGTAGCGTTAATGGAATCGTTCAGCTGTAGCACCCTTTCGGTGCCTAGCTGCCGTACCAACGGGAGGAGGCACGGGGGGAGGGATACCACCAGGTTGCACAAGCACGGACAGGAGCAGTCGAGAGGCTGAGGTTGGGTTAGAACCACGGACCTTCCGGTTCGTAAGCTGGCGAAATGACCACTGAGCCACCATGGAATAGTCCTGGTTCACCCATCAAAACCTCGAAGGTTTGACTGTGGAAGTTGTCATCAACAATACATGCATCAAGGATGAAAAAGCGTGCATTGCGACCGGGGTACATCCAGGAGGTGAACATGGACATCTGAACTACACAATTATCCGACAAAGGGACATGAGGGAAGTACTCATAACAAAGGTGATGCACGGATCATACATTGGTTCAATCAAAAGTACGATTGACTATGAAAGGGCTTCGTCTTCGTGGGACGAATTAAATGTCAACAAAAAAATTATCGCGGAACTGTTGAGCCAGTCAGCAATACAGAAGTTCTGAGAGCCTGTCTTTCACAGACCGTTGGTTTAATGGCACCATATACGTCGGAAGAACAATCATCTAGAATTGAGGGCGCAGTAACGGTCTTTCCTCAGCTTAGTTCTGGGTCTGAGCCTCCCAAGCTAGCGCTCACGCCAAAACAACCACCAAAGGTGCACAAGGTATATTCACGCTCAAAACGAAGTCAAGAACACTTGTACAGCGATTCATATATATAGCGTAAGCGGCGACAACCTTCTGGAAATTCTGATGCCTTCTGGATGTGGCATTGGCAACCGGCATTCGGCCAATACTGGGTCATGATTGGCTGTTGGGTCCAGATTTTCGATCAATCAGATCTCGGCTTGATGCCGGACCGCAAAGCGTCCCGAAATTTTGTCTAATCTTGCGCGGAATAAGCTTCTCGGCCGTAGCAGCACCTGATTGCGAGCGGTAAAGCGGGATCCGTGTGGAATTCCGCCTAACAGAGGGCCACAAAGAAACGTTTTCGACCAAGTCCACCAAATTCAAAAATAAAGGCGTCGAGCGCGGTTTTATGAAAATGATGTATCAAAGTCTTCCCTGGCCGATGACAAGAACACAAGTTTTATTAAGACGCTGCAGCAGCCAAGCGTTGAAGTGTGAAGACCAAACTTTTGAACGACCTACGTAAGCTGATGAACAAACGGTGAGTTAACAAAAACCAGAAGATCCACACCTACCGAGGTCGGCGGTATCACGAAGAATTCTTCGGAGAAGTGAAGGAAATGTAGGACCTAAAATGTGGTATATTCAGCACGTCCGACACCAAGACTTGCCGAAGGCTCAACAGGCCTGAAAACGTATTGAATGTTCAAGGGGTAGGTAGTGTTTGACAAACTATCAAGCAGAAATTTGGACCGTCCGACGGT
Source organism: Opisthorchis felineus (assembly GCA_004794785.1). NCBI lineage: Eukaryota > Metazoa > Platyhelminthes > Trematoda > Opisthorchiida > Opisthorchiidae > Opisthorchis > Opisthorchis felineus. The sequence goes on from SJOL01007141.1 coordinate 1,821,251, forward strand.
GGCACGCGAATCCTTGACCCATGAGCGCCAAGTGGGGTTTCGACCGAATAGAGGCCACATCTTCACACTCCCTCAGTCGTTAGAGCATTGTCATGCGTACAGACAACCCACGAGCTCTGTCGAGTAAGCTGACCACCTGTCTGGAGGCTGGCCACTCTTAATAGCCCATCACGTTGATTGGGTATATTTGTTTCACGCGGGCTACGAAGTAAACCAAGGCATCCCCTGTGTGGTCAGAATGACGGCCAAGCTGGAGGGATAATCTGTAGCCCGATGTTTCTCACTCCCTCAAGAAGGTTCTAGCGCGGCCTAGTAGAATGTTAGGCGATAGCCCTATAAATATGGCTCTAATAATCCTCCTTGGTCTCCATAAAGGGCTGTTGATATGTCATAGTGGGCGAAGCAGCAAACCGAGAGCCTGCACAGGAGTTGCACGACCGTCGGCAAGACACAACGACTGGCGACAACCCAAACCTACGATACCAAGTCCGTCAGAGCAACTCATGTTGCTCAGATTCAAGTAATTTTAAAGCAGCAACAGAGGCAGTTCGAAACAACTCAAATGGGGTTTGTTGAATATCCGATGCGCACTGCCTGTGAATGCGACAAAAACATTTAGGCCTACGTCGACTTCCACAGATGCTGCTGCCAGCTCTATTACTGAATTCAACTTGAACGCTGAATCAGTTTGATGGTGCATGGAAATTTCGATTGTTGCCGCGGAACCCGAGGACAGCTGAAAATGATCGGTTCATAAATCTCATACCCCCAAACTCCCATATGACTTTAGCTCCGCATATGTTTGGGATATCAATATTCCCAAAAACTGTATCTTTGTGTGTGCTAACAAACTTCCGGCATCTTTCAAGGTCAAATTATGGATATATATATGCATTGTCATTTTTTCGTTATCGCCTGTTGTTCGGAGCATTACAGTTGTGTCCAAGGTTTCATCTTCTTACTATTCCGCTTTACTAGGAGTCGGGATCAGGCAATATAGACGGGGACAGAATGTCGTCACATTCCGCGCATATTATTGTTTTCTCGCTGCGTGGTCGAAATATAGCAACAAATAACGTCAAGATCCTGGTCCAAATATCTGGTGAGCAAAGTTCCTTGTTCAATATTCGTTATCAGTGTCTCAAGATTACCAGAAGGGATTCTTAAGATTTCATCGCGTATGTCAGTGTGCTTAGCAAAGAATGCGAACGCTTCCAGCTCAGCACCATGGCCGAGGATCAAGTGTCTCATCCTCGTGGTTGGTCTTCAGTCACCACGTGATGCAGATGCTCGGACCTGGCTACTGAAACGAATTGAACAGGATCCAGAGTTGACGCGTAAGAAGCTTACCACCTAACGCCAGCACCTTATCAATCTAAAGGCTGATGCTGCAATGATTGGACATTCCCATTTCTTTCAGCCCGACATGGTGTGCAAAGTGACTTCCAAAAGGCAATCAAATGCCAAACGAACCCCGAGAAAACCGCCCACATCCTGTTGGTTTTGTGACGAATGGCACTATTCACACCACTGACCCTACCGAAACCACAGGTGAAGCAAGTGCGGTCGAAAGGACCACAAAGGGTGCCGCAGGGACAGCTTTAGGAGCTCGCGAAAACATCGACCCGACAAAAGGACGCGGACAAGGGCCGTGACTGCTACATTCAGAATGAAACCACCCGACCGACAAAAATTCGTCACAGTATGTGTCAGTGGCACCTTGGCTACCCTCCAACTTGATACAAGTTCTGATCTTACTCTGGTTTCCAAAACGAGCGTGGGACGTAATTCGAAGGCCACCGGTAGAACACACAAAACGAACCATTCGTAATGCGTCTGATTAGTGCCTCAAATTGACGGGAAGCTGAACTGTCCCGTAACGTTCAAGCGAATTCAACTCAACGGTGCTTGCGATCTCACGAACTATGCGGGCCTTCATCTCTTGGGGCTGGGCTGGATTAATGAGCATCAACTCTCGGATCAACCCCTCAAAGCGGCAGATGGCTGCAATACGTTCACGACGATTTTGTGATAGCCACGATCACAACCAAATCGGAGACCAGTGGGCGCGTACGCGACACGGCACCTATTTGGCTCCTGGCGTCCGGCACCGGTAACCCTGTCATTTTGGCGAATCCTGCCACCAGTCTGCAACGTTGTACCCGCAGTCTGAACCCTTCAGTCTACAGTCCCAGGTTCATGCGGATTGTTCCACTGGTATCCGGAAAGTCAAGAGAGAGGAGCCAGCAGAAGGGACACCACAACATTCACAAAGAGGCCAGATGCTGATTCTAGGATATGGGGGATGCTGTCCACGGTGGGCGCAGGGTCGAATAATACGTCAAGCACGAGGTGCAAATCAGATGACATCCCTAGCAGCACAACTCGGTTATTAGTCGGTTATATGGCGGTTAAAGTCGGTTATTTAACGGTTATTTAACAGTTTACCTCTCACCCAATCATCAAGAAGTGTTGTTGCTACACTTATTCACATAAGTGTTTCTTATCATATAGTGTTCGCATAAAACAAAAATGTATTATTGCAATTGATCTTTGAAAACCCGTTCTGACATTTTTTGTTTATCTGTATCATTGTTTAAGTAAATGGCCGTATCCGCTAACCCCATTTCCTGGATCGCCGCTGACCCACGTTGCCGCTGTCTCCGCGTGTTTGCGAATTTCTAACTGGAGGAATGGTGAGTCACGACTGCTGATATTTGTATGACGACTGCAGCCTTCCAACCGTGGTTTACTCATTTCTAGGTGGACATTTAATTGCAAACTGAGGCGCGCTAGAGAGTTATCCTTGGAACAATCACCCAATTCGATGAACGCACGCGACTTTCACCGTGCAAAATTCGTAATTGATTCACCGGCGCACAGCAAAAAATGCTCTCAGATGGTTAATGTTCTAAGCAGACGAACAACAAATTGAGGCAAAAAATGAAGAGGAGAATACTTTCCAGCCTAGTTTGGCGGACATTTTCCGAGACTGAATGAATTCGATCAATGTCCCTTTCAGTGCCGTGAATCGCTTGCTTGTGTCACTGCAGCATAAGCCTCCGGAACTGCCTCGAAACGCGCGGACACTGATGAGAACGCCCGGTCGTGTTCAACTAGAGAAGTCCCGCCCAATGGAATACACCCACTTGGGTATTGCGAACGGGGCTTCACCAGGTTTGGCCGACTTACTTGCCACCGCAAATTCATATTATCCATTTACACATGAATGTAGATGGAATGAAGCTGCACAATAACGACCGTAATCTGACCGATATTGGCACGTGTTGTGCGGCCCTCGACAAGCCCTGTATTTCTCGACGGTCTTTATGGAGGAGTTCGCAAACCCGAGGACGTTTGTAATACCTACATGACGTGATGCAGGTACTCGAAGAGCTCCTGCGCCTGGGGGTTGTCGTTAATAACCTGCATCATTGTGTCATCTTAGATGCAATTATTTGTGACAAAACGGCACGCTCCTTCCTCACACGAATGAGAGGTCACAATTTTTACTACAGCTGTGATAAATGCTGCATAACGGGTATTACTTCCAAACGAAGATAACGTTTCCATGTGCGTGGACTGACAACAGTATCCGTAGCGAAACACTCCGTCTCTATTCTTTACCTTACCAATTGATATCGTTCACTGCTTTCCAATAGATTATGTGCACGCCGTATGTCTCGGTGTTGTGCGTAGATTAGTTTCCATTTTCGTAAACGGTGATCGACCACTACGCATCGGTTTGTTAGCTTGAACAGGGTGGATCACATGATTCGAAATATACGTGCCCACATGCCCACGGATTTCGTGCGTAAATGCCGGGAAATTACACTGTACAAACAGTGAAAAGCGACAGAGTTTCATTTTACATTGGTTCGATTGTTTTTAAGGGCATTCTTTCATATGAACGTTATCAAAATTTTATAGGTTTATTTATGTTTATGTATTTGCTTTCCCATCGTCTGTTTTCCACCTTGATTTTTCAAGACAATTATTGATGGTATTTTTTGACAAGTTCTAGAAACCATATGGGTTGCAGGAGATGGTGTACAATGTCCAATGTCTGCAGCACTCGTCGGACGACGCCTCGTCTCACGGGCCTGTGGACGATTTTCCAGAATTCCCTTACGAGCCTTACATGTTCACACTTAAGCGCCTGGTTAAAAGTCTCACATGTCCTGTTCGGCAGATTTATGAACGCCTGCAGGTGTCAGGACCGTATCTCACAAACGCCAAAGTTAACCACGCCTATTGCGATGTTGGATTCCCTTTGAGACATGTGTCAGTAAACAAAAAGCGTGTCTTTTACTTTGGTACGCATAGCCACGTCAAAACAGCCAACTTCAGGCAACAGACTGTGGCCCCGTAAGGGGAACACGTCGCATGGAACACCCGGCAGCCGTGATATACCTCCGAAGTGGAGGGCAGCAGATCCCAGCATAGAATGCTCAGTGCCCCAGGAAAAAAACGACATGCGACAGCACCTCCATAATTCGTCACAACTGAGTTCAAAGCAGCGGTCGACTGAAAAAAGTCCTCAAGGGGGAGGTGTCCGAAGGCCAGCCCCTCCGTCTAACCGACCATCACGTGGACTGAGCGGACAAGTAACATGCGAGCGACGCACTAAACGGAGCCATCCTCTGATTGGTCGAGCTTCACGCTTCACGCAACCTTGCAAAGATTCTAGCACTGCCTTGTATAACAATCTGTGATAACCTTATAAACACGGCCATAATGACCTTCCTTTGTCCCCGTAAAGGAGTGTTTCAAACTACCGTGCCTTTTGATGTACCACAGTGGGCAGGGCAGACTGCCGAGGGGTGACAGAATTTGCAATAACTTCAGCAAATCGCAACAGACTTTAGAGTGTTTAAGGTTATTACTGAAGTCGAACATAAGAAAGCTGCAGCTGGGTGTGATGTATGGCTAGCAACCTGACCGTCCTCTAGGAAAGGCAGCACCGCTGGTTACATATGTTTGAAGATGCTATTCGCCTATGTGGGACACCTTACAGCCTTCACACTCCGTTCTTCTTGCATCCCGGAGTGAAACAACATGGATACTGAATTCAAAACTGACCCATTTTGGATGTCGTGGCCAGTAATGCTATTTCTTATAGGTTCTGTCTTATCGTAAATCTCAGTTCGAGTCAACCAGATTTTTTTAGCACAATGTGCAGTATGCATATAATGGAAGCACCGCAAGAATGATTCCCGATGGATGAGGCACACGGTTCCTCTGATTGGTACACAGAAACCCCACCAGCCAAAACCCGGTTAGACGGTTCATCACCAATACCTACGAATCAATCCAAATGGCGCGTCAGCCTGCAGTTTCACACCGAATGCTTCCCACCCTGTTCCTTTCGTATCCGAATTTCGGCTCGCACATGATCCAAAGCAAATGATTTGTTCAAAAATTATCACTTTACAAGGGCAGGAATGCAGCGACTAGCCCAAAGGCAACGGGCTAAATCCTCGACCGAATTTTAAAACAACCGCTTTCCGTAGAATCTCGGTAGAATGGGATGAGCAGGTGCATTTCGCGTTCTGCATACTTTCACTGTTGTTACAGGTTCTGGTTCGTCGTCCACCCTCTTTTCTGCCTTCGTCCCTTAATTGATCAATGGCTATTTTTGTCTTATTTTTGTCTTACTTTGTCTTCTCAGACGCTTTCGCCGGTTATATGGGAGAAGATCTCAAAATACAAGTCTCAACAGATCACGATGCGCTTTTTTTAGGAGGAAGGTTGTTTCGCGAACCAACCATCCGAAGCGGGACAACTTCTGTCTGATAAAAGTGCATTCTCTAGACTTGAAAACTCTTATCAGATCACCGCTGTGTATTTGCTGGCTCAACGGACAAAAACCTGTTGGCAAAACTGTTCAAACTAGCCGTACGTATCAGCTTCCTTCAGAGGCACGACAGTCTTCGGAAAAGACATCAAGCATCTTGAGACGCGTTTTTTGATCAAAGGATGTGAGGCAAGCAACCGTTTTTTGGTAGCTCGTTGGGCAGGCTTAGTGAGGGTTATGCCACTTGCGATGAACATTAGTGATACTCCATCCAGATCAACCGTTTCAAACTATTCGGAAAATATGTGAGCAGTATGAAGATGTGAAGCATGTAACAAAACCAAATGAAGCAGAGTTGTTAGGTTACGCTGAAAGAGATAATTCAAGGATGCAGATAGAAAGCATATTCAAATCTCGAACAACATTTCGTGCTCCAAATGGCATGCGATTCATGCACAAGTCAGCATGCTGATTGGTTGTTTGTGCACAAGCCAGGAAGCGCGCGCGTTCGAACTGCATTTGTGCACAAGCCAGGAAAAAGACGAGTTAAATGCGAGTAATACGGGTGAAGGTGCACCGAATCATCCGTAGAACGGCGAATGCCTTTTGAGACGATTTCCCATGGTGCAGTGAGAGGGACATGTTCAAAGAGAGCCGGATACCCAAATTCTTTTTGGCATTCATCCTCGTGATGTCGTATGGTCTATTCGCATCATGCACGACAAAAGCGTTCGCTGAGTCCCCTCCGAATGACACATAGACGCACTTTTCGTCATTCAGAGGAAGGTGCCAGTCATACGACTAGTACTTTGCAGCGTCTACATCCATTTGGAAGGCACTGGCATTGGAACTCCAGGATTTCAAGTCGTCTGCAAAAAGTAGACTTGGACTTGAAAGAACATCTGGAAGGTCGTTGACGTATATCAGAGACAACAGTGGTCCCAAAACGGAGCCTTGAGGAACTCCAGTGGAGACCGGCACTGGAGAAGAGTAGGTCGGGCCTACTTTCACTCGGAATGTTCTGTCTGGTAGGAACGCCTTAGTCCGGTGTAGAATTTTCCCTTGAATTCAGTAAGACTCGAGTTTGTGGAGCAGCAGGACGTTTAAGACTCGATCGAATGCTTTTGAGAGGTCGAAAAATATGGCATCCGATATGAGTCCGTCGTCCTTAGCTTGGGTTAAACCGTCCATAAATACGAGCATACTCGTCACGCAAGAACGGTTTTGGAGGAATCCGTGTTAAACTGGGGATATTGAGTTGTTGGCAGTAAGGCGATCTAGGATGGCCCGCTTCAAAATGCTTTCCATCACCTTGCATGGTACGCTAGTGAGACTTATAGGCCTGTAGCTGCCAGGCGATAGTCGCCCACCAGTTTGGTAGATTGGTGTGGCAATCGCTTCCTTCTAAGCAGAGGGAAGGTGGCCTTCGTCGAGCGACTGACAAAACACCAGGTAGAAATGCTTTGCCAGTGTGAACGACGTGTCCTTCAGGATCCTTCGACGGACCCCGTCGGACCCCAACGCGCAGAACGGCTCGATCTTGTGCAAGAGTTAACCAATTTCCTCCTCCGTGAAGACCAAGTCGGTTAGAGGCCGTTCGTTGCTGCGCCTTGACAAGATTGGATGTGACGAGGACGCCGGGGCTGACTATAGACCTGCACAGTGTTCTCTGTAGACCTCAGATACCACTATTGGGTCACTCGTGGGTTGTTCGTTCCTGTCCCTCAAGGAGAACGCGGATGACTTGTTTCTGCGGCGATGTCTCATGTACTTAACCAGCACATTTCTGTTTTACCGGGCGAGGTCCAGAATGGTGGCTTGTTTTTGTATGTTCCATTGGCGGATTTCTGATTTACAGCAGTTTTACAGTTTACGAAATGCCAGCTCATCTTCTGTGTCTCCTGTAGTCAATTTTTTGAAGAATAGTTGAGACCTCGTTCCCAGAAGACGCCGAATCCTTTTAGGTAGCTTGCGGCCCACTCGACTGCATGCTGGTTTTTTGGGACGAACAACGCGTCAGCCTCGTGAACTTTATGGAAAATGGTCCTATATAAGTCTTCCACTGAAACTGGTCCCAGTTTTACTTGATCAAGAAAGATGCGCATTCCTGAGAAGTCCGCACGGCAGAAGTTTCGAATCCACGGTTGAGGTTCGGGATTCCTGGCCCGGTAGCAGATGAAATCAGTGGTCAGCACACAGTGGTCACTGTGTCCCAGTGGAACATTAATTGTCACCTGATCAGCGAATTGTTTTTCGTTGGTGATGACCAAATCCATAAAGGATGGTAGTTGGCCTGCGCGGTTTCTGTTGGGTGCGACGACAATTTGAGTCCAAGCGCTCTGTTGAACGACTTTGTTCAGCGTGGCTGCAAAAAGTGCACTTGCTCCGATGAGCCGTAGCTCCATTTAGTAGGCCTTTGGAGCGTTGAATTCACCTAACAGCAATATATGGTTGAAGTGGTAGCTAGAGTAGAGTTGCTCGAGGGTTTGTATTAGGAACTGGTCATCTTCCGGAGGACTCGAGGGGCACCGGTAGACCATACCAAGAAGGGGAGACTCGGGCCCGCGCAGCGGGATTCGATTCCGCAGTGTATCACAAAAAGGGGCAGGAGTGGTATCAGGGAGAACAACCTGGATGGGCAGGGCCGCATGTAAGTACAAAGCAACCCTACCAGCTCGAAGAATAGAGTAGCCGTCTATCAAGATCTCCGCGTCAGAGGCATCTGGTGTGGGCCAGGTCTCTGTGAGTGCGATTATGGACAGCTGTTCAAGGCAAACTGACTGTTTAATATCACAAACTTTGTTGCAAAGGTTGAGGAAGTGTGTGTTTAATGGCAGCACGTCGAGTTTGAGTCCAAGGCTCCGAAGGGGCTTCTGCAGCATGCCTGTCAGCTTCCTGTCTTGGGGGCTTCGAGAGCTGCTTTTCGTTTGCAGGGTTTTTGGCCCCGTGGGAGCCCGGTTTGCGCGGGCATTTTAACTTTAGGGGAATACTGACTCCTGCTGAATCATCAAACTGGGCAATTTCGATAGTTATCCCTCTGAATGCCAATGCTATTACTCCGGGAATTTGTGGGGGCTACCGTCAAACGTTAAATACGCGGTAACTACAACGTACATGCAGTACAGAAGAACCCGAAGATGTACTGTAGCGTTTATCAGGTTCAGGTATGTTTTCAAAAATTGATCTAAAAGATGGTCGTTGGCTTGTTCGCTGAGCTGTGCACAACCACCAACACATCGCTACGCATCACTACGCTCCCCAATAACGCACTGATTATGTCACCTAAATTGGTGAGGAAACGTTTGCGATCAAACTGCCCAGCTCAGCGAACAAGCCAACGACCATCTACGCTACCTGAGCTACCAACATTTTCCTCTACGATCTAAAAGATGCCTATATTCAGATACCACCGGACGAAGCCTCTAGTAATCATACTGTGATCAACATACCTTTTGGGTTATTCAGATACATCTTCCTTCCCTTTGGTCTGAACGTTTCACCAGCTGTATTTCAGCAAGTTATGAATTCTATAACAAAAGATTTGGAGGGTGTTGAGACGTACTAAGATGATGTCATAGCGCATGTTGCCGATAAAGCCATCCATGATTTGCGTCCATCGTGTTTAATAAAGCGATTTTCTGAGTTCAATGTGGCCATTCATCCTGGTAAATGCACCCTTGTTCTTCCATCATTTTGATGCCTTGGCTACATTGTGGATGGCAGTGGTTTTAATCCCGACACAAACCGTCTATCTCCTTTAGTAAATGCGCCATCAACAACCAATCCACAAGAACTGCGTTCAGTTCTGGGGCACTTCAGTACTATTCCCGTTTTGTTCCTGATTTTTCTAAACATGTATGTTGCGTGTTTGATGTTCTATCTGCGAATCAATTTTCCTGGGCCTCCAACCGTGAAAAGACTTTGCGTACATTGCTTGGTCATCTTCAAACTTCAGCTGTTTTGAAACCATTTTCCTCCAAACGTCATTCGAACATCATTACTGATGCTTCTTCCACTGGAATAGGAGGAATCCTTCAACAGTGTGGCAGACTGACGATCTGCATTTTCCGTCGTTCCTCAAAAGCCGAACGTGGGGTATTCTCAAACGCAACGAGAAGCAATTACGGTATATTGGGCCGTCAAACGACTCCATACGTATCTTTTGGGATCAAACTTTACTGCTGCTACTGATCCTACAAAGTCTCTAGCGAAGTCATCTGCTGCAATGGTGCAACCGTGGATTACTGCACCGAGTTCGCCTACCTACACGATTGTTCATCGCAGCGCAAAGATGATTCTCCATGCCGATTTCATATTCAGAATTCGAATCCGATTCAAACAATTCAGATTGTTTGTTGATTCAACCATTACCAGCCAAGCAGGATGCGCTTGTTGCTGATACTAGAAGATATTTTGCTATCATATTTTCTGCGCTGCGACGTGGCTAAACACAGCAAGAGCGCCGTCGATTTCCTGCATTTTACTGTCGCCACGAAAGTTTGAAGAAGAATAGTTGAGACCTCGTTCGCAGAAGACGCCGAATCCTTTTAGGTAGCTTGCGGCCCATTCGACTGCATGCTGGTTTTTTGGGACGAACAACGCGTCAGCCTCGTGAACTTTATGGAAAATGGTCCTATATAAGTCTTCCACTGAAACTGGTCCCAGTTTTACTTGATCAAGAAAGATGCGCATTCCTGAGAAGTCCGCACGGCAGAAGTTTCGAATCCACGGTTGAGGTTCGGGATTCCTGGCCCGGTAGCAGATGAAATCAGTGGTCAGCACACAGTGGTCACTGTGTCCCAGTGGAACATTAATTATCACCTGATCGACTTTTTCTAGTGTCTTTGACTTCCTCTCTGTTCGTGATTGTAGACGTGGCCTTCAGTTTAATACGGCTTTCCTTTAGACGCGGTCGCTCAGCATTCGCACAATGTTATTGTTTTCTCGATTACTACGACATTTTCATGGTTACAACTTGGTAGCGCAGAATGTCGATTCATAATGAATTATCATGCAAATTATCTACATTGGTGATTTGTTTAAGCGAGCGAATCTTCAATGTAATTAACACCGCCAACTGTGAATATCTGGCCTAATGTAATAAGAAATCGCGAATTGCGGAATAATGTGACTCACTTACGATGGGTGCAACTTTCAGGTAGTTTTACAGCTGAAATAATTCGCTGAACATTCTAGAATCTACATGACCCTTATGGGTGTAAAATATGCGGGGGTGTCATTCATGTAAGTAATTTTTGCTCGATAATTGCAGTTACCAGTTAAAATTGCGGAAGCCGCGTTCATTATTGCCAGAAAAATCGTGCAAGTTTGTTGTTAAACTGCGGAGTGTTGCACTGTAGCTTGCCAAACATGTCAGGAAGACCGTGTCGTTGATCAGCTAGCCGCATGGCATCTACGTCAATCATAGCGGACAGCTGAATGAACCTAGATCTCCCCGAATGCATACAAAACCGGACGCCCGGTACCCAAGTTATACACCTTGTATCTATTTGTATTTATTTATTTATTTGTTATTTTATTTATTTGTTTATTTATTTTATTTATTTTGTTTTATTTATTTGTTGTATTTGGTGCTTTAGAATACTTATCCAAAACGGGTCGTCGCGTGCGTTCCGTCTACAGTCACTACATCTGGAAAGCGTCAAAACAACGCTATCTGCTGCCACCGGGAGAAGCATATGTGGCTATTGTGACCTTCGTCTGACTTTCGCACAAGTACGTGTCCGGTCTCCCGAAGTTTTTCTAGGACAGAAGGCATATCATATGCCACAATAAAACTCAACTATGCGGCACCTACCCAACAGAGCTGATCGATACTGCCAGCGGTAATCGTATATGTCCTGAGTGATAAAGATACTGCCGAATTCATCGGCCACAAACTGCCGCATTTCTCGCGACGGCGTTCCACACATCAGCATGGCCCTGAAGGTACCTTGCGCGTCTTCGTTTAGCCGTCTATCAACCGGAAGCCAATCGTACAAAAACTTAGACACCTTATGGTTGTGTTCAGTATAATAAGAGGTGATTTCGAGGTGGCTGCTTTGCCTCCATGGTCAAACCAGCACTGGACAGCCGGTGCTTTGCGTACTGTTTTCTATGAGAAAACACGCTCAGCTTAATATCTTCTTCGGGTTCCTTGACTTTCCGTTGGTCTTGCAGGTCGCCTGCTACATTTTTACTACACCCATTCGTAACGCAATACAACGTTGGTGCTTCGATTACTGGATGAATGCACAAATACCATATAGTTATCCTTCATGTATTGATTTAAGGCCTTCTCAAACGCCGTGAAGGAGAAAAATAGATACAGCCCCAAATTTCTCAACAAACGCTAGTGAAGCCACTTTCGGAGCCATAGAACAGCAAGTTCAAAGTCGAGTGTGCGACAAAAATTTTGAAAGGAAATTAATTAAAACAAATCGCAAAGAAATGACGGCAGATTAAGGTGGGTTTTGGTCTGAGCACATATGCAACAAAATGCAACATGTTGGCGTAAAACGTTCTACTCCACTGGCGAAGGTTTTGCAGAAAAAAACATTGTGCCTCCAAGGCGCGGCGCGTCTAAGCCGATCCTTGGGCGCTTACTCAAAATTTCTCTGTAACCTTGGTTTGAACGAAGAAATCTTGAACCTAGAGTTTCAGTATCTGATGGTATTTATTCGAACCTCTAAAATCCTCCCATGCGGCGGCAGCATTGTTGAATGTTGTTTAAACGCACTTGAGGCCCACTATGGACGCGGAATTCATGTTTCAATGGCTGCCAATGGCATCGCGTGACGTCTCCGTGAAGATTGCGGGACATTTTGTGGGAAATCTGGTTTCTTCACGTGTTCTCCTATGTATTAGATTTAGAAACAATCTCAAGACTACACGAACAATAATTACGTACTCTTTGTCCGCGCAAACTCAAAATGACTCAGCCATTCTCGGCCTGTATAAGAAAACGTTTTCTATCGCTGCGGCAGGCGTCCCCCCAAACAAAGCCAAAAAATTCTTCACAGTCAGCAAGTTTTTTGTGATGGTCAGCACACGTTCTTTTGAGTGCACGGCAAGGTCTTATCTTCACCGATATTCTGACCTCTTGATAGTGCCATTGGAAGAATTAGTGGGTTTAGGGACAGAACAAGCGAACAGTACGGTAAGATGGCTACTGCTTTGAAGTTCTTGTAGAAATTCAACGGATTGGGACGGTCTTGTGGGCGAATGTAACTATCGGTCGGGAAATAGTAGAGATATGTTGAAGTACGGGCAAACCATCAGACTGGGTATGTCAGTCGCGGCACCGTCATCGCGACGTCGTACTCAGGTTTGTGGACAGCCCCGTATATGGACATCTTGTGTCAGTCAGTTGAGTTTGCATTGTTGTTAGGATCGGCCAAGGAAGCGTGACATATTGAGACCAGCATGAACCGAGGATATTCTTTTGTCCATCGAGGGCGTGCGGTGGTTAATTTTAGGGTATATCCGCAAGCGAAGCTGTCCTGAAACCGATGTTTGTCAGTGCGCTGATTTCACGGCACTGCCATACCCAGTTTGACGGCACGTCTGCGACTATTCCCTCCATACTCTTGACTGTGCCTTCTTGCCTTATCATTCTTCTGCCTGCAAGAGGTGGCCCCAGCCGCCTCTGAGACGAGTTTGACCTGACTCATCGAGGCCGTGGTTCGGAGCTAACCATCCCGGTTTTGCGATTTCGGTATGCACTCTCCACATGTTCAACGATTTTACTTACGATACTCATTTGGCCCTATGCATTAGCGCTAAGTCTCCCCTGCAAATATTTTTTGCACCACACAGTGACGTCAGTGAGTCCACCCAGTTTTAGTGTAAACCACGCGTTGAGACGAATTTGCCGCTTGTCTCCACTTCGAATTTCTCCATCTCTTCATCCACACTTGGCCATTTACTCGACCACCCAAGGTCACTCACGGCCAGCAATGGTTTTTGGTTTTAGTTCAAGTCAACTGGCTTCATCCTTGAGAGAGTCATAATTTATGCCCCATTGTTCTGGTTTTTTGTTTTCCACAATCTACGATTGCTTACCGTACCTACCTCTTTGGTATAACCCCCCCCACTGTGGCGTTGTCCGCCAAGTTTACGTTGTAACAGCTGGTAATGCCTCAAATGGTATGCTCCCTGCAAGTTGGGAAATAACCCTAGCCTCATTAGACAAATTAGCCCACCTAGGCAGTTGTATCAGTCCCGGTGATCTCTCGGAAGATGATATTTTGCTTTGTGGATTTGGAGGGCCAGAGCAGATTTCCTGGACTTATACATGTGGCGTGGGCGTGACATCAGCTTATCCGTCAACGGTTAAGTTTATAATGCTGCACAGCACTGCATATTATTATACGGGTCAGAAACCTGGTTGCTGCGCAGGAAAGTCGTCAAAACTTTCAGTGTTAGACCCTTGGGTTCTTCGGAGGAATGTCCCAGTCTGGCGGGAAAACTGGATAATTGATGCTGAGGTGCCTCGAGTGGTCTTCGGGAGAACTAACTTGCTCCCGATGGATGGGCTGGTCAAACTCCATAGGTTGCACTGGAACAGCCAAGTATGCCAACTCGAAGGGATCTTTCCGCACAACCACGTATAGAGTGGAAACCGGCCAGGAGAGGTCAAACAATGACTTGGCAGCCAACAATGAAAGCCATTACCAGCAAATTCGGCTGCGCCGGTAATTGCCGTCTCCCTGGATAGGGACCCCGAGACAGAACACATCAGTGTTCACAGACATTGTCGGACATGGCCCACTCGTGCCTTTATTGGTGTTCATACATATATGCTGCTGCCTTTAATGCATAGCTTCTCTCGATCTTAACAATGAAGCGTCTAATGATAGATTTATGTTAACGCATCAGTTATATCAGCTACCACCACCAATGAGCAGCTATCTACTCCATCACTCCCAAATTATGGATGGACAAGAATGTAGCAGCCGGAACAAATGTATGATGAGTATACGGATTTTACAGCTCGAAACAACGGTGATGATTATTTAGTTAGGAAGTTGTTGACGTCACCTATGGTGTCGTTTGGAGCCAAAGGTATTTGGGAGGCAGTAGTTTTGGTACATGAAATAGGGTTCACTTGGTGTGTGTTCGACGTCGATCGATGTGTACTTTCCACTGGGGGCACAGAAGTGAACTGGGAGTGGAAAGTAGGTCCCAGCCAAATGCAGAAGGTGGATTATGAGGCTAAGCACAAGGTGGGGGATGTCTTTGGGAGGGGGTGCAACTGGAGCGAGAGTTGTCAGTTGTGCCGTCTTTTGCGTCGTCGGACCCATGAACTGTGGAAGGGGAAGACATTGTGCAGGAGTTGAGGGGGGTTATTAAAAATGGGTAGCAGCCTAAATGGTTGACCAGGTTGGAAGAATTTGGGTAAATAAGCAAGGCACATCAATGGGATTGGTGATGGGAAGTCAGGGCCAATCGACAGCTTCCAGAAAAAAACGAGAGTGATTGTATTGTGCCGATTTACTTCACTTGGGTGCGTGTTAAAGGATAGTTGTCCCTGGGACACTAACACAAATTAAACCTTGCAGCCCCTGGTTAGATCATCATCAGACACAGTGAAGAATATCAGGAGTGGCTGCTTCAGTCGTTTATGTATTCGGATATTTTAGACGGTAGTATGAAAGTGGCGATGGATGGCAATAAGTCGGCATGAAGAATGAGTTGGATGGAGTCGAAACCCATATGGCAGACTTGAAAAAGTGTTTCAATGTGGCCTGAAATAGCGAGCGACTATCAACGTTTCAGATGCATCTGAGGTAATGAAGCTTTTTAGCTATACCGAGGCCCTGGACATCACAAAATTGTGTGTTTACAAGCTCAAAAACCCGGATTAACAATCGGTAGACAAGAACAGAGCCCTTGGTCGGCTAGACTCCCAATGCTGTTGTGTACGGGATAATTACAGGTCATGATGAGAACGATGGAACTGTTATTTTAACTTAGATACGAAGTATTAGTATCGGGAAGCAGGAGGGGTTTGAAGTGTGTTTTCGGTGCTCTAGGTAAGCATATTTGATGACAAGTACTCACTTACCCACCAAACCGTCGCTACGGGCTCATCCATGTGTACACGTCCGAAGACGCATGAGGTCCTTGAATGCAAGGGCTCAAGTCCATTTCATCTGATTTTACAACTGCCTTGCATGCACCCCTCATTAACTTCAACTTCTCCGCTTCCAGTAATATGCATGGTTCCTGAAACTCTACATCACAACAATGTACACACGGATCCCTCATTATCGAAAATGGGACTAATCGAGAAGGCAGCAAGTTTGCCTTTATTACTGTAAGACGTTTGAAAATTTCTACCGAAGACATACTAGAGTAAATTGAATATGCACTTTTCATTACAGATTCACCTTGGAGTGAAAGTTGTTTACAGAAAACAAAACGGAGTGACGACCCATTATGGTGTACCAGTGGGTAAAATGAACAACATCGAAATTCACAAATCGCGGTATCATAACCTCGATTTGCGGGTATGGCTGAGGAACAACCTACAGAGCTATGATTATGAATGACTGTCATTAGCCGTTGGATTAAGCTATAGTGTACAGTTGAGGTCTCGTAGTCAAGCGCGCATATGAACGGGCCTAATGGTTATGATAGGTAGAAAGCATATGCGAAAACGCGTACGTTTACCATAATGAAGGACAATGGTTGGCTTTATTTTTCGGTGGCATCGTTCCGCTTCTTGAAGTAATCAAGCCTGGTCGCGTCATGTCTTCCAACAGGAGGTGGCTCTCACCAGGATGGTGGTAATTCACATGTAGCTACCTGAAAATTCTGCTGTATTTCCTGAGTAGTTTCAGATAACTGATAATGAGGACATTCACGAAAAAATATTCATTTCAATGCTGCTCAATGCATCAGACTTTCTTCGATTATTGTACTGCGTGCAAGGCAAGCTTCCCAAATAACATTGCTGTCTTCAAATATGGTAACCAGCCTTGTCTAATTTGTTACTTCTGAGGAGTCTAACGGATATAAAAGTTATTCAAATATCTAGCTAGTTGAAACTTACATTGTACGCTCTGCAACTCTTACCTCTAGTTTGAAGAACAACGCGGGCTTTAGGAATTGCCATAGGATTATTTTGTGCTTTATGCCGTGAATTGATAGTCACCTACAAATTGGCGGTAGACGATGAACGCCTAAACAATAATTCATCGGCAAAATATCACTGAATAGAGCAGCTTAAGACCAAAAACCTCTTAGTTTTGGCGAAGTTAATTTTGGGTGCTTCTAGTAATCGGCAAGTGTTCCATTGAACGCTTTTATAGTTCTAGGTTTTTGGCTCTGAAACCACCCTAACTTAAATTAAATCGCACACAGTATGAAATCACAAAGTAGGAATTAAGCATAGACACTCCCAACTATAAGATAGAAAACTCAAAAAACGCCGTAGTAACCGAAAAAGCATTTTCATTCATCGGATACCCATCCACGTGCAAGCAAATAAATTACCCCTCAGGAACTGCGACGTGCTTAGAATGGACCAGTGTTGTAGGCAGTTCTACGGCTTTAGTAAGTTGCTTCAGTTGCTACAGCCTACAATGCCCTCGTTGACGCAAAATATGCGGGAGGATCACTGCTGAACGTAAATTTGCATCTCTGCCCGAATAGGCGGATATGGAAACCTCCGTGTATCGAAAATCGTTGTTCAGAGTACTCGTCATGATAGAAACGCTCACTAACTTCTGATAATCCGGACAAAGCAAGAGGATTAAAGTTTCTGGAATGTAGCGATCATTAACAGTGTTCTAACACCCAGGTAGGCTAGAATGATGCGAACTGCATTGTATCGCAATAAAATCATCCGGAGCATACTTGCTTGCGGCACTGTCTTCGATTACAAATGGCGTCAAATTATAGGCTTTCCGCAGTAAGCACCGGGAAGCTGATAGATGATTTTTTGTTACAGTTCTATATCGTGGGCTGCTAAGTAGAGCACCAAACACTGACGCCGACTATGAATCAAGCAGAAACACTATGCTGTTGGATTCCACGCTCCAGTGCGGGGAAAACGAAGACCTCGTTTATCATTTCATGCAGCCAAACGAACGTAACTCACGTGCCTAGTAAACTTCAGAGATACAACTCACTTCTCCCATATCGGATAGCTAGACAACCGGGCTCACATACATGACTAACCTATGGCTCTGGTTCGAAATGAGGCAAGGTGACACCTGAAAAACAAAAACCAGTTAACACGGAGAAGCCAAATCATCTGGTGGAAGAAGTATGCGCATTTACCAGCGCAATGTGGATCGACTTGGAGCACTTGTGGGTTTGCATCAAAAACAATAGATCAGTTAACTTCGATTTATCTGACTTTGACAGTTCATGTGCGACAATGCTGAAGTCTTGTGGACGTTGTGCTAGATGCCTTTAAACAAGGGAAGGCGCATGCAAAGTCATTTGGCGGACCACGTTTGGAACGTAGCTGCCGCCTTCCAGGAGTTCCTATCGGTTACAGTGATGCAGTGTATGTGCCCCATATTCTCGAATGGACTACCATGCTTGCCGTGACGGCTTTATGGCTTGCTCGAGCCTGCCAAAATCTTGCATGCTTCTCAGCAAGCGAACATAGGCGTTGCCCGGGCGGCTGTTGGCCACGTCGCCAAGGCGAACGTTCTCGACGGTGTGCAAACAGCCTAATCACGGGTGATACGCAACCAGTGGGACATGAGGCGAGAGAGAATCGTGGGCCTGTGCGCCGTATTACGTCCAATTTGTGACAGAACTGGTGCACAATTGAGATAATGAAAAAGCAGCCAATTGCACGGCATTTTCAGATAAGTCAGAAAATGAAATATAACGAAGCATCGTTGGATTTTGCTGCGAAAAAACACTAGTCTGACCGCAGGGACAATTGCTGCTATCTGTGAGCTTTCTTCATGGTGCTGCTCGTTCGTCATGTCCCGCTGATTGACCTCTGACTTCTTTATAAACAGGAAGAGAACCCATGTATATCAGGATGCCTTTTTGCATTCTGTCCCTTACCAGAAGTTGCGCATCCAATAACTACGTACCAAATTTGAGATTATCCAAAGACACTCAATTAAAACGTCTAGTCGCTTGTACTTCATGGACAACAACAACTTTGGAGATGAACCAGAATAGAATGTCGTTGGTGAACCACTCATAAAATAAGGGAAAATGCCAATTTTTTCGTCAGGGGTGAGCAACAACACTATTATCCTTCATGCAACATGAGCCCTACTACCTAAGGTTGAGCAGGATGAAAATTGCGCAACAACGATTTACAGAAAATCTCCCCCGGAGTTTATGCTGAACCTTTGTGGATCATTAGAGCTGTTTTGGGATATTAGAAACAGGGCACTGAACACGGTCCGAGATTTCACCTGCTTGCTTTACAGCCATTCTTATTTGCTTACTACGGGAACTACAGGACGAACCGTATATTAAGACAAGCAGCCAGCGCTAGCGGAGGCTCCAATGATTTCCTATCATTGCTGCATTATTTTCGTACTCTTATTACTCTTCTTATTATTCCTCAAAAGTGAGCTTTAACTAGTCCACGCCGCGTGCATACTATGCAGTAGATAAGCCAAGTTAAAGTAAAATTACGCGCCAAAAGCAGATTATGGGCCTATTTGATCTGGGCTAGCAGGAATGCAGAAAATTCTACAATCTAACCCAAATGGTTTCGTACAAAGCGCCGCAGTTTTCGGGAAAACTGCGCATGTCTGGCTGGGTTCAGTGGCCTTTATTATGCCTTAAGGCAAATGCTAAGGGCTTATTTCGGACCTTCTAAAGGCATTCAGTAGAGTTCCACATGTACAGCTGCTTCAAAATTTCGGGCCTTATTGTGCTTATGGAGAAATGCCGGAAGAGCTGGAAGATTTTACGAAGCTACATACCGAAAAAGTTAGGGTGTCTGGCTCTTTTCAAACACGTCTTTCCTACTCCACCAAAACGGCCTAAAAGGCGGTCACACTTCGAATAATTCGGCGCTCCTTCGTAGTCTTACACGATTGGACTACCGTGTGCTCCGTAAAACTTACGTCAGGCCGCTTCTTGAATGAGCCGGTCAGTTTTTATAATAAGGACACGAGAATGGTCTAGTAATTGAGTTCAGCACGGGAATCGACATAACCAAAAGTACTAGAAATTCGGAATTCAGCACGGCGTAACGGGTAGCACGTATGAAGACATTATCATTATTAATATTATTATTATTATCATCATCATCATCATTCAAGATGACGTGTGCGTAGCACTCGGAATATTAAGACAAGAGAATAATGCGTAGATCAACGAATAGAGCATCAGTCATATTCATCACATCCACCACAACTTGAATGAGTGTGTGGATGTTCATAGTTCAGTGATGGTCTTGAACGTAATCCCTCGGATCTTCTCGAATTGGAAACTTCAGGTTCTTCGCAGTTATTATGTTCTCCAGAGATAAGGTTTTGTTCAGATACAATAAGATTGTCTACAAAGGATTCATTAAAATTTGAAACAGCAGAAGTACCGTCAACAGACTGACCTCCGGTAGTGAACGCAACCTGACAATGTCTCCGGTGACAAAGGAGAACCTCCAAATCGAGCACTGTGGCCATACGTTTGCCAGTTGATGAAAGTATTATTCTTGTAGCAGGCCGTAAATCATTACCCTTGGGAAACGTAACATCAGCCTTTTTGGCACAATCAAGACTTGTGCGCAACGAGTGAGATTAAAAAGAATCGCGGGACTCTTCCCAGTAACTGAATGAACGACGTTCCTGCATTGCATTAAAAAATTATCAATTCCGCGGTCTAATTCCACAAAAGAAGTAAGAGGGAATAAAGTAAGGGTAGATTTTTGTGTCCGCACAAACTTCTCAGCAAGCCCGTTCGACTGGGGATGTCGTGGATCAGTAAACAGATGCCAACATCCAAGGATTTTTGACCATTCCTCGAAGGATTTTGCAGTAAGGTGTGTGCCGTTGTCAGTGACCAAAGCAGTTTGTACATTTTCATGGCCGATTAATTACCTCAATGCTTACTGTGTGAATTCAGCAGTAGCAGAAGTAGTTAGAAAAAGTTCAGGTCAACGTGAATATGCGTCAATAAAAGTTAAAGCATAGTAAGTACCGAGAAAAGAACCGCAGTAGTCGGCGTGAACTTGTTGAAATTTTTCACAAGTAACTGGCCACGGATAACACTGTGAAGATTTGCTGTCAACCTTGTGTGCACAGTAAACACAATTTTTAGCAGTATGCTTGATGTCAGCATCTAGTTCCGGCCACCAGCATGACAAGCGTGCAAGATAGCTCATTTTACCAACACCCAGATGACCAGAGTGCAAATCTGCAAGATCAGCCGCTCGCTGAGTTGGTGGAATGATAACTCCATCCTCAAAACACAAAAAATCATCCGGAGTAATGGACAAACTTTCGCGGCGACAGTAAAATGCAGGAAATCGACGGCGCTCTTGCTGTGTTTAGCCACGTCGCAGCGCAGAAAATATGATAGCAAAATATCTTCTAGTATCAGCAACAAGCGCATCCTGCTTGGCTGGTAATGGTTGAATCAACAAACAATCTGAATTGTTTGAATCGGATTCGAATTCTGAATATGAAATCGGCATGGAGAATCATCTTTGCGCTGCGATGAACAATCGTGTAGGTAGGCGAACTCGGTGCAGTAATCCACGGTTGCACCATTGCAGCAGATGACTTCGCTAGAGACTTTGTAGGATCAGTAGCAGCAGTAAAGTTTGATCCCAAAAGATACGTATGGAGTCGTTTGACGGCCCAATATACCGTAATTGCTTCTCGTTGAGTTTGAGAATACCCCACGTTCGGCTTTTGAGAAACGACGGAAAATGCAGATCGTCAGTCTGCCACACTGTTGAAGGATTCCTCCTATTCCAGTGGAAGAAGCATCAGTAATGATGTTCGAATGACGTTTGGAGGAAAATGGTTTCAAAACAGCTGAAGTTTGAAGATGACCAAGCAATGTACGCAAAGTCTTTTCACGGTTGGAGGCCCAGGAAAATTGATTCGCAGATAGAACATCAAACACGCAACATACATGTTTAGAAAAATCAGGAACAAAACGGGAATAGTACTGAAGTGCCCCAGAACTGAACGCAGTTCTTGTGGATTGGTTGTTGATGGCGCATTTACTAAAGGAGATAGACGGTTTGTGTCGGGATTAAAACCACTGCCATCCACAATGTAGCCAAGGCATCAAAATGATGGAAGAACAAGGGTGCATTTACCAGGATGAATGGCCACATTGAACTCAGAAAATCGCTTTATTAAACACGATGGACGCAAATCATGGATGGCTTTATCGGCAACATGCGCTATGACATCATCTTAGTACGTCTCAACACCCTCCAAATCTTTTGTTATAGAATTCATAACTTGCTGAAATACAGCTGGTGAAACGTTCAGACCAAAGGGAAGGAAGATGTATCTGAATAACCCAAAAGGTATGTTGATCACAGTATGATTACTAGAGGCTTCGTCCGGTGGTATCTGAATATAGGCATCTTTTAGATCGTAGAGGAAAATGTTGGTAGCTCAGGTAGCGTAGATGGTCGTTGGCTTGTTCGCTGAGCTGGGCAGTTTGATCGCAAACGTTTCCTCACCAATTTAGGTGACATAATCAGTGCGTTATTGGGGAGCGTAGTGATGCGTAGCGATGTGTTGGTGGTTGTGCACAGCTCAGCGAACAAGCCAACGACCATCTTTTAGATCAATTTTTGAAAACATACCTGAACCTGATAAACGCTACAGTACATCTTCGGGTTCTTCTGTACTGCATGTACGTTGTAGTTACCGCGTATTTAACGTTTGACGGTAGCCCCCACAAATTCCCGGAGTAATAGCATTGGCATTCAGAGGGATAACTATCGAAATTGCCCAGTTTGATGATTCAGCAGGAGTCAGTATTCCCCTAAAGTTAAAATGCCCGCGCAAACCGGGCTCCCACGGGGCCAAAAACCCTGCAAACGAAAAGCAGCTCTCGAAGCCCCCAAGACAGGAAGCTGACAGGCATGCTGCAGAAGCCCCTTCGGAGCCTTGGACTCAAACTCGACGTGCTGCCATTAAACACACACTTCCTCAACCTTTGCAACAAAGTTTGTGATATTAAACAGTCAGTTTGCCTTGAACAGCTGTCCATAATCGCACTCACAGAGACCTGGCCCACACCAGATGCCTCTGACGCGGAGATCTTGATAGACGGCTACTCTATTCTTCGAGCTGGTAGGGTTGCTTTGTACTTACATGCGGCCCTGCCCATCCAGGTTGTTCTCCCTGATACCACTCCTGCCCCTTTTTGTGATACACTGCGGAATCGAATCCCGCTGCGCGGGCCCGAGTCTCCCCTTCTTGGTATGGTCTACCGGTGCCCCTCGAGTCCTCCGGAAGATGACCAGTTCCTAATACAAACCCTCGAGCAACTCTACTCTAGCTACCACTTCAACCATATATTGCTGTTAGGTGAATTCAACGCTCCAAAGGCCTACTAAATGGAGCTACGGCTCATCGGAGCAAGTGCACTTTTTGCAGCCACGCTGAACAAAGTCGTTCAACAGAGCGCTTGGACTCAAATTGTCGTCGCACCCAACAGAAACCGCGCAGGCCAACTACCATCCTTTATGGATTTGGTCATCACCAACGAAAAACAATTCGCTGATCAGGTGACAATTAATGTTCCACTGGGACACAGTGACCACTGTGTGCTGACCACTGATTTCATCTGCTACCGGGCCAGGAATCCCGAACCTCAACCGTGGATTCGAAACTTCTGCCGTGCGGACTTCTCAGGAATGCGCATCTTTCTTGATCAAGTAAAACTGGGACCAGTTTCAGTGGAAGACTTATATAGGACCATTTTCCATAAAGTTCACGAGGCTGACGCGTTGTTCGTCCCAAAAAACCAGCATGCAGTCGAGTGGGCCGCAAGCTACCTAAAAGGATTCGGCGTCTTCTGGGAACGAGGTCTCAACTATTCTTCAAAAAATTGACTACAGGAGACACAGAAGATGAGCTGGCATTTCGTAAACTGTAAAACTGCTGTAAATCAGAAATCCGCCAATGGAACATACAAAAACAAGCCACCATTCTGGACCTCGCCCGGTAAAACAGAAATGTGCTGGTTAAGTACATGAGACATCGCCGCAGAAACAAGTCATCCGCGTTCTCCTTGAGGGACAGGAACGAACAACCCACGAGTGACCCAATAGTGGTATCTGAGGTCTACAGAGAACACTGTGCAGGTCTATAGTCAGCCCCGGCGTCCTCGTCACATCCAATCTTGTCAAGGCGCAGCAACGAACGGCCTCTAACCGACTTGGTCTTTACGGAGGAGGAAATTGGTTAACTCTTGCACAAGATCGAGCCGTTCTGCGCGTTGGGGTCCGACGGGGTCCGTCGAAGGATCCTGAAGGACACGTCGTTCACACTGGCAAAGCATTTCTACCTGGTGTTTTGTCAGTCGCTCGACGAAGGCCACCTTCCCTCTGCTTAGAAGGAAGCGATTGCCACACCAATCTACCAAACTGGTGGGCGACTATCGCCTGGCAGCTACAGGCCTATAAGTCTCACTAGCGTACCATGCAAGGTGATGGAAAGCATTTTGAAGCGGGCCATCCTAGATCGCCTTACTGCCAACAACTCAATATCCCCAGTTTAACACGGATTCCTCCAAAACCGTTCTTGCGTGACGAGTATGCTCGTATTTATGGACGGTTTAACCCAAGCTAAGGACGACGGACTCATATCGGATGCCATATTTTTCGACCTCTCAAAAGCATTCGATCGAGTCTTAAACGTCCTGCTGCTCCACAAACTCGAGTCTTACTGAATTCAAGGGAAAATTCTACACCGGACTAAGGCGTTCCTACCAGACAGAACATTCCGAGTGAAAGTAGGCCCGACCTACTCTTCTCCAGTGCCGGTCTCCACTGGAGTTCCTCAAGGCTCCGTTTTGGGACCACTGTTGTCTCTGATATACGTCAACGACCTTCCAGATGTTCTTTCAAGTCCAAGTCTACTTTTTGCAGACGACTTGAAATCCTGGAGTTCCAATGCCAGTGCCTTCCAAATGGATGTAGACGCTGCAAAGTACTAGTCGTATGACTGGCACCTTCCTCTGAATGACGAAAAGTGCGTCTATGTGTCATTCGGAGGGGACTCAGCGAACGCTTTTGTCGTGCATGATGCGAATAGACCATACGACATCACGAGGATGAATGCCAAAAAGAATTTGGGTATCCGGCTCTCTTTGAACATGTCCCTCTCACTGCACCATGGGAAATCGTCTCAAAAGGCATTCGCCGTTCTACGGATGATTCGGTGCACCTTCACCCGTATTACTCGCATGTACTTCCAAATACTCTACGGGGCCTTGGTCAGACCGCTTCTTGAATATGCCAACCAAGTTGTCCACTCAGGACGCAAGAAGGACGTAACCCTCATTGAGCGTGTCCAGCGAGCTGCTACGAAAATGATTGCAGGCATTAAATCCATGGACTATGAAACGCGTCTCGCGGTGCTTGACCTCTTTCCCCTGGATTATCGTGGCCTCCGAGGAGACCTAATACTTACGTGTGCGCTGTTTAAACGAGGATTGGCTAACAGGTTTTCACTGCTGACCCAGCAAACGCACGGCGGGGACATGGTAAGTAGACACTCAAGCTCAGGGCGCACACTTCCCTCAGGCAAAATTCCTTCTCATTTCGGGTAGTAGCTGTGTGGAATAGGCTTCCTCCGACGGTTGTCCACGCTCCTTGTAGAACCGAGTTTAAAGCACTATTAGACACTTTTTATGCGAGTCATCGCGCTCGCAAGCATACTGCCCCGCGCTGAAAAATTAAAGAGCAGTGCTACACCCTTCCTTCGCTCGTGCCTTCCAGGTGTACGACAGCTGCTAAACGACAAGAAAAAAACGGACCTGGGAAGCTTGGGTGAAAGCTTCGATCCTGTGTATCAATCCGTGAATCCGTGGAGAATCGACTCCCCCCACCAACATTAATATTCACCCACATGCCAGACCGAGGTATGAAGTAACTTACGTTGTTGTCACTGCACCGCATAGTTCTGTGTTGTTTTTCGCCCACAACCCAACCTATAACAAGGCACCTGATTCCTTTTCAATGGGAGCTTTAGTTTTAATTGGTTCCAAATCAAGTATCACCAACCCCTTTAAGGTCTACTATCACGAACGGCGCAGTTACGTTTTTCTCCTTCCTATTCACACATTCAGTCTGGATCTATGTCACGCATCGTTAGCCTACCTGACCGAATAATGAGCCATTGTCCTTCTACGGATGAGCGAGTCTAGTTGACCTATTGTGACCTTCAAACATGAGGCACATTTACGAATGTTGCACTGGTTATCGCTTTCTTCTAGTCATATATGTCTAGCGGTCAAGGCCGGTGGAGTGATACATCAGGTGCAGTAAACCGGGGATAACATAAAAAACGTGAGTTGTTTGCCACCTGTTACAAGAGTTATCATTCTCGTGTTCGCTTGTAAAATGCAACAATATTAAAAATATGTAGGTTTCACGTGACGTGTATTTACTGTAATTCGTGACGTGATGGTTGATACTCCGGCCTCCAATGTGTGAAGAACACCAAAGGCCTATTAGCGTGTCATTTTTTGCTCTGAAAAAGCGAAAAGCGGGGAATTTTCACCAATATTTACAAAACAGTGAATACAAACAAATTAGGTTTGAGAGTAAACTCCTCCGGTATTGGCAGATGGAAAAGATTCACAATGAGGTGCCGCGTTGCAGAAGATGCAACACAGCGTACAGGTATGTAGACTGTAGCCTTGTTCATGTTCGTTCCTGTTTGTGCCGCGAGGCGATGCCCAATGCGACGGAAGCACGGTTTGCAGTAAGAGGGACCCACCGAGAACATTTGCTCAAATTGAGCACCACGAGCCCTACAGAACAATCTCAAAATAACCTACAGAAGTTGACGTGGGTGGTAGAGGATGTTCTGTCGGATTCTTAGCGTGAAACACTCTATACCAGGATGACCTTGGGAGTGTAGTGGTCTGGGTACCCAAAAAAGCTACTTTAGGAAGAGTGTGTGGCAAAGAAATAAATATAATTACTCCGAATTGAGTACACAATAATAAAAAGGGTCGAATGGAACAGACTCACTAAGAATTGTTCTTTTTAAAATAGCTCGTCGTTGGCCCAGGTCAGTGAATAAATAATAATCCGATTGTGGATGTCCAGGGGTCTTCTTTCCGGGAAGCCCTCATATACAATAAACTCCGAAGACAGTCTGAAATGTTTCGATACCAGAGTTAGCACATGAAGCTCGCGAATGACCGCTGTAAGCGCGAGTGAAATGA